>JAYRBW010093092.1:0-20960 GCA_036023295.1 Invenusta paracnida
CATCCATTGATTGATTGAATGAAATCTGAATATTCAGAATCAGCAGGCTTCCTCAAAGTCAGCTGGCTCCTATCAAATCAATAACTACAATTGAGAAATCATTCTGGGTTAGATAGTACCCAAAACATGTAGAATTTTAATAAATAAGTAGGTGGGATGTTTTTTTCTGTCAGGGCTGTAGCTATATATTTTTAAAATGTTTAGCTGGTATATTCTTTCTTTATAAAAGTAAAGCATTATATATTTATTATAATAAATTTAAGTCATGTTGATATAGTCATGATGATAAAGGTTAAGAATTAAATAAAATTTGGATTGCCTTTTTTTTACTTTAGATTTAAAGAACAGTAGTACTAATAGTGTAATATTATATTATACTCATGCTTATAGTTATATGAATAAAACTATTATAAATATTTCAACTTTCTATCTAGCCATATCATTAGAATTAATATATGAACTTGTTATTTTTTCTCTGTGTCAAATATATTTTGACCTAATACAATTTTTGTATAGTTATAATATACTCTTTTAAAATACTTATTTATAGTTCTTTTACTCTATTATAAAATAATAATATACTATAAATAATACTTGCATTCATTATTAAATCCTGTTTTATTGTTATGATATATAAGTATGCAAAAAAATTATAATAATAAGCAAATTTACACAACTTATAATTATTATTAAATTAATTAATGTAGGTATAGAAATAAACCAAATTTTTTTAACTTTAGCTACAAATAGTTAATGGTTTATAAATTATCCAAATAATAAAAAAAACTTATTAGATGATAAACAAATAATATATTTTTACCTCTTATGACTTTAAATTTCACACTAAGCAAATTTGAAACATGTTTCACTTTTAATATATATACAACTTATATATCTGATATTTTCATACTTAGAAGAAACAAAAAACATAACCTCATCATTACAGCTATGTTTGAAAAAATCTATTATGTGTACTATTACTATATAAACAAGTTAAAATTTCACATCATTTTCATATATTTTAAAATATATCAATTTGGCCAGCCAACTATTTGTTTGTTTATATCAAAATTCTGGATATTCATTAGTAATTTTACTTAGCACATTTCACAACATTTCCTAGTAGTAACTACATACAATACACATACATACAATCAAAGATATTTGATTACAACAAGACATGTCACTGAGTATTCAATTATATAATATGGTATATTAGTTTTGGCAGCCATTTTCATTCTGCATGTACTATTGCTATTTTGTATCTTTGACAATGTTATTGTATACTGTTTTGAATAACATTAACTTGGTTGTAGAGTGAAAAAATAACAAATTTGAAGCACAAATATATTGAAATGGTTTTTTGGGTAAGCTATTATTATAAGTAAATGTTAATATTTGATCCAAAATGGAGTTTAATTGATCTCAAATATTAATAAATTAACTTATAAAGTATTGCAGATTTACCTGCATGAAATGCATGATTATTTACATTTTTATGTTTCCAACTGTGTGGGGCAGGCAGGTAAGAATGTATTTCAATAGGAGTTATTTAGAGCAAATGTATTACCAAATACTTGTTACACCAGAAACCATTATTTATTCCAATGTTATTATATTGCTATAATTTATCAAAACTATCCTATCTGCATTTTTCGAAATGTTGTGAAATTGCATTTAAAGAAATTTATAAGTTGATTATAAGTAATTCATATGTAGATAGGATAGTTTAGAACAAATATATCCTCTTTATTAATAATCACAATTGATAAAATATTTTATCAGAACATGCACTAGTGGTACATAAGTACAATAGAATCTTCAGTGTAGATAGGATAGTTTTGCAGATGGGATAGTTTCGATGAATTACAGCAATATTGAGAAATATATTTAATTAAAATAACAGATAAAGCACAAGCTGCTGTAAAAGGAAACTTACACTTTTAACTAGTTTAACAATTTGAACACTTGTCTTGCATAAATATATTACATGATAAACATTGAGCTTTCCCCATAAAACGTCCAAGTATGAACTATATTGAAGATTTTTTCTGGATCTTCTGACTTTGATTTAGGCGATATCTACAACTTAGCTTATTAAAAACAACTATTTATGTATCCATGTCAGTTTTATTTATTCTTAAAAACAATATTTTTTTCTCTTATTTTTTTATTTTCCAGTGTATATATGTTACATATTGATGTGTAAATACCTTTTTAGCAGCAAGCATGGTAACTATTAATTCTTTACAACTTTTTTATCAATATCTTCAATTACTGAACTATGTATGTATCACTAAAAAAATGTTGTCTTTTATGAACTCATTTTCTGGCTTTCATTTTGTTTTGATATTAATAACTTTTTTGCGAAATATGACTTAAATCAAAGAATTTAATGCATTTTATGTGAATAAAATTGTTAACATGGGAAAAAATTATGGAACTTAACATGAGGCATGTCTAATGTGTTATGCCAAATTTTGTGGATTGTATTACCATAATTTTAATGTAGATACTTGAATATAGAAATTTATATTAAAATAGGACTCTAAAAATATCTTGCCATACCACCATTTTCCAATTTATCAAGAATTAGCTACAAACAAAATTGACCCCTTTCAAAGGGGTACATGCATATCTTTTAAAAAGTTCAATTTTGGGTGTATTTTTCCCAAGCACCTAAGAATTACAATTAATAAAATTAAACTGTATAATGGACTGGACTCTAGCCTGATTTAATAGTGGTCAACTATTGACCTATTCTCCTTAGCATTAATGACTTAGGCTACTGGCATCTCTCAAGCTAATTGTTGATGTTTTTGTTCTTTGGCTTGATAATGCTACCTAATAATCTAATATTATAACTATTTTTTACTTAATTTATATTTTACATATATAATTATAAAGTGACTAAAACTAGAATTAATACATGTAAACTGTCTAGAAATTTAATCAAGTTTAATACACCAAGAAAATAAAAAAGGATACTGTAGAATAATTTTTTATTATATAGCAATTTAAGCCTGATTCACATTACCTGCTTCCATGTTTGTCTTTGTGTGAAGAAATCTTCATGAAAGAAAGTAAGTCTTGCATACTAGAGCTCCAGCAGAACACAGAGTATCACTTAAAATAAAAATGTAACCAGCCAACATGAAAGTTACCTAAATCTGTTGCTGAACTAATTTCAACTATTAGCAAGATTTAGCTGTTTCTATTAGTCAATGTATCTTCGTCATATTTTACTTTGTTCATATTGTTCAATTATGTTCATATTGTTATTTACATACTAACATAATGTATAAAGTATTGGATTAATTATATTTGCAATTAATTAATTTTTATTTAGCATACATATCTATTCCTGCAAGCAATGTGACTGTTGCTGTGTGATTTGCATTGCTTGAATTTATTCATTTATATGAACATGCACATCATAACACAAATGCAAACACAAGTAATGTGAATTGGGCTTTAACCATACCTATACTACTTCTATACGTTTTATTTGTGTTTTTTAAATATTGTTTGCTAAAAATGTTAAACCTATATTATTGGTAATGCGTAAGAAATATGTTATACATTCTTTAATATTTATAAGTGGTATTTTTATACATTATTCTAACATAGAAATTCTTTCAGATGCTCATTATAATTAAAATGTATGATATTAACATAAGAAAGCTGGTGGCTGTAGTAAGAAATAAAAGAATATTACTATTGATATGCAAGAATTTTCAAAAGAGCTCTTCCTTCATCAGGTGCTCAGAAATAGATGCAGCATTTGCAACCTATACAAATAAATGCCATACAGAAAATCTATAATTGTGTGGAACTCAGATTCTTTTATTCAAACTACAGGTGTAATATTAGTTAAAAAGAAATCAAAACATATATATATATAAATCAATAAAACAGGTTATCTCTAATGTAGGGAGTTCTTAAAGAGTTATTTGCTTTTTTTATTAAAAGCTAAATTATTATTATTTTTTTAATAAAATACAATTTAAGAAATTTCAAGTCCACCTACTTTATATTACAAGATATTTTGTGTAGACTGCAGTTTTATTTCATTTTACAATTAAAAAAAAATTAAATTAATTAAAATCGATAACATTTAATTTAATTATTGTCTAGTATTGATTTGAAAGCTCATTATTTTTTATGACAACAGTAAAGTGAAAAAAAATATTGTGGTCTAAAATTTGTATTACAATTTTTTTCATTTTATACTTCAATGGCTTATATAAAATTAATTTTCTCTTTGGTATTAAATTATATTTTATTATATCGCAAAACAATTTTTACTCTAGGTTAATTCAAATTAGTTTTATTATTCTGTTTTCATATACTATCGATCTGTTATTTTATAGAATAGTTGTATATTTCAAATTTCAGATGAACGAAATATCGCCTGCAGACAATTTGTATGTACAACCTAACATTTCTATGAAAATTTTTGAACAGCTGTAAATATAACATAATATGTTATTTGTTGTCATAATACTTATACTAATTATATATTCAAATATACTAAAATAAATAACACAGTAAAATGTTTCGGTTTCTTTCAGTTTAAGTTAAAATGGGGACTTTTGAAAATATATTTTACATAATATTTGAATTTATACCTGGCAAGTTAACATTGCATCTGCTCTCTAAATTATAAAATAATTTAGCTGTATTAATATCACATTGTATTAAAACTTAATAATATAATTGAATATGTTGCGATCTTGAAGATACCCTTAACAAATAAATAATAAATTATATTTCACTTTTTTCTCAAATCCCGTCATCTATATGTTACAATTTAATTTATTAAATTTTACAAAATTAAGAAAACTGAACTTCGGCGATCATTTTTATTTTTACGGGAATTTATATAATTATATTTAACTGGGGAGTCTTCAAGATCATCGAATATGTTTATTTGATTTGTAATATGCTTCCTGTAGAATATTTGTTTTATAAACTCTAGTAATTTGTAATTGATTTTTTTAAACTATTTTTAATATAGTTTGCTGAATAGTTTTTGTTTTTCATAGTTGACACGCTATAAGGGCCAAACATGTTTATATATATTACATATAAAATAATAAAAAATAAAATATTTTGCAGCTGAAATTTAGATAATACATACGATTACTTTTTACAATTCAGTTTCATCAGAAACAAAATATGTATACGTTGAGAAAGCAACTTAAATATTAATATTACACTTGTTAGTTTTAGTCAATAATTATTTACCTGAATTCTGTTCTGTATTCACAGTAACTATGAATTGTGCATTTTTAGCTTTAGACTTATGTAAACGTAGTGTACTAATCGATGTTTATTGTTTTTATAACATATGTTTTATTGCCAATATCTATATTATCTATTTATAAAAGACTGGTTTATATAGATCATTAAAGCCAATGTACGGTTCGTTTACAATTAATTATAATTTCTCTCTATGAGAAATGTTGTCTCATCTCTGTTGAACTTGCGGATGTAAATATATATATATATATATATACTTAATGTATATTAATCCAACTGATGATAACCGTATAAGATTCTCTACAATACTGACTGAATGTTATTTCCCTTGATTACTTTTGTATTAATGCTATTAACTTGTTTTCTTTCTTCGACAACAAAGAGTTGGTGCAATTGCTGAGCCACTGTACAGACTTGATCAAATCGGCAACGTTCGATTGGGCACTGAGAAATTTAATGGTCTTCTATTCCTCCTTAGCATTAGAAAGTTTCCATAGTAAGTGAATTGCTTGTTGTAACAGTGTGCCAAATATTGTTAGATATCACGACAATTTAAGTTATAGTTTTATAAAAAAAATTGTTCTTAAAAAGGAATAAAAAACAAAGACATTTTTTTGCATGTACGAATATTTTTTACAATTCTTGTCACAGTAATAAACAATTAACAGAGAACACAATATTTTATAGTATTAGTTTATAACTAAGAACGACTAGAGAGTCAACTAATTACGTTATAAGATGAGTACGGTTAAGACAATTAATACATACTGAGAAGGGAGATTGATAAAATTGAGATTGGAAATCAAGAGAGACAGGTAAAGTCAATTTAGAACCCACAAAAACGGCTACTACGAAAACAATAGAAGGGAAGCAGTAAGCTGTAATCAAAATCACGTTGGATACATAATGTAGTGTAGGCTTGTAGGAATTAATGTTAAGAGAGCTTCAGATATTGCTAGTTTAAGTTTGCTGGTTTGGAGAAGTACAGTGAAAGCCGAAAACGGAGTACTAAAAATGGTTTTAGAGACTGGGCACGCGTGAGATGCTTGTAGATTGAGCTCGATATGAGGCCTCTAGGTGGACGAGGCGAAGTTGTCAGCCATATTGGGACATGTTCTTTAGCTCTGGAGGTAAGCCGCCTTTCTGATTTGCCTATATAACTGACACCGCAATTACAGGAAAATTTATAAACACTGTTAGATTTGTCTGCGAATGGAATGCGGTCAAGTCCTTATGACTCGAGTCAAGAACAGGGGCGTATAGGCAATGATGCGGGGTTTAGTTATTCAGCTTTCATTGTTCTTCTCCAAACCAGTAAACTTAAACTAGCAATATCTGATGCTCTCTACATTAGTTCCTACAAGCCTACACTACATTATGTATCCAACGTGATTTTGATTACTGCTTCCCTTCTATTGTTTTCGTAGTAGCCGTTTTTCTGTGTGTTCTAAATTGACTTTACTTTTCTCTCTTGATTTCCAATCTCAACTTTATCAATCTCCCTTCTCAGTATGTATTAATCGTCTTAACCGTACTCATCTTATAACGTAATTGGTTGGCTCTCTAGTCGTTCTTAGTTATAAACGAATACTATAATATTGTTGTGTTCTCTGTTAATTGTTTATTACTGCCAAATGTGTATTACTGTGACAAGAATTGGCGAAAATATTCGTACATGCATAAATTTCAATGTTTTATTTTTATTTTTAAGAGTTTATCAAAAAGGAACTTATTTCTTAAACACATATATAATACGAGCACTTTGTGAAACATCTTTAAAGGATTCTCAATAAGGGCCATAAAATTATATGAATATATTTTCTTTATAATTGGGTGTTATTCACAAAAATTAATTAATTTTACAATATTGAGAATATGGATTTTTTACCCTATAGATATTGTCGAAATTGAGTGTCGACTGTCTTGTAAAGAAATTTTCCTAGAGTACCCGATTTAACACAGCAATTTATCCTGGATGTATTATGTATGGCTAGATATTATTTATCCATGATATAAGTATACCATCTTTTTTTAACCTTTTTCATGAAAGAGATTGTTTTTCTGTCTGTTCACATAAATTAGCAGCCAGGAGAAAACCATTTATCGACTTATGGATTGCATGCAGCAGCCCCCAATGGAAACCGTGCTTCCCACATTACCATCCAAAATGGAACGACTTTATGAGGGCCTGTATATCATTGGACGCCTCGATCTTTGTTCACGCTTGTGCGAAAATTCGGTGCCTCCTGCCAGTAGAATACACCCTTTCAGGTGACACATTTGCAATGAATTCCTCATAATAGGTTTACATAAGTTGGACAAGGCTAGCGTGCTAGTACTGAGCTTAAGAGTTTCATATTACAGGTCTAGCTTGTAGAAAACTGAATACCTACGTTGTTGACTTAGACTAAATTCTAACAAAAATCACAAAATTAATATAGTTTAGTCGCGCCCTGCCTAGCGACAGTTATAACTCAATCAGTACACAATGATTAAAAGTGACTAGTCATTTTAACAAGTACTTATGGCACAATAAAACTATTTTTCTGTTTTCTAGGAAAACCTTAGTTTTTAATAATATTAACTTGAGAAGTATTCCATATTTCAAATCAAGTCTCATTTTTTAACTCTGTCGAATGCTTTTCTATTCTGAACTATAGTCATAGTTTTTTTATAATAATAATAAATGTCTACTTGGTATTACATTGTGTTACTTTATGTGTTACTGCATCATGATTTTTTAGGTTTGTTAAATGCAAACAGATGTAATTTTCTACCTGGATTTGGCTCACTGTGGCATATTGCATAAAACTGCTCTTCACAACAAGTTGCAATTGTTATATAAAAATGTATTCATTAGAATATTGTAAGCAGATGTTTTTAAATATTGAAGATACATAGATGTCGAAAAATTACTGATTTGGTTGGAAAGCAATAGCTATAAGCTACTTGAGATTTGAAGCTTGAAGAGTAAATGTATACCTAGTTATGACTAAGGTCTAAAGGGATATTCCTCAATTGCTTTGACTCGATAATTAATCAATAGTCTACATGTATACAATTGAATATTTGAAATGTACTATATTGTTTTATAAGAATAACAAATGCATTTTTATCTTGTAAACTAGTTGCAGCTCTAGTCTTGAAATTACCATTTAGTTCAGTCTCCCTTCAGAAATCGATCTTGTATATCCATAAAAAAGCTCAAATATTTGTACAAAACAAGTAAGTATTATATAAGGACGACATGATACGTCAACATTATAATTCTTTCATCGGTGGAAAAATTCTAATCAGACGTCATTATTGGCGTGAAAAAGGTTAACGTTACTTGGTTAAGCCCCATTTACACGGGTAACATAGTGGAGCAATAAATTCACTCCACCTTATTTCCGAATCGCTTACACTGGCAAATTAAAAGTGTAGTAATAAATTTGGCGTGTAAGCTCTTTGGCAATTATTTTTTGTCGGTAAATAGTTCAGCAGTTCTGGGCTCCGTTTAATAAAAGACTCCTGACTCCTAAAATGCCTAGGATTCCTAAAATCACGAGATTTCTAGGAGACATTTAATAATGTTAGGAGCTTGGAGTCTCCTAGCCAGGGGTACACATATTTCTGACTATATTTCGAGATTTTAGGAGCGTCTGTTCAATAAAAACTAGGAGCTAGGAGTGAATTGCGTCATTCAATCCTATATTGTCTCAAAAATATTGGGTACCTTCTTCGATACCTAGATTTTCTCGGTTTTATTAACATAAATGTGTATATTTATGAAGTTTCGTGAAGAGGGGTATATTTTTAGGTAATTGATTGCTTTCTTAATTGATTTCCCTTCTATAGCATATCTATATATCCAGAGAGTACTATCAATTTAATTTCAATAGAAATTATTTTGTGGTATATCGTTAGGCCTAATATTTAGTCCTATAATTCTGGTCTAAAATACGTGAAATATTTTATGAAATGTTAGCTTTTCAACACATTTAATTGTACATATATGGGCACATACACATATGGGTCATTGTTGGATGTAGCGTTACATATAATGGCACGTTATAGTTTCATAGAATGTTGTCTATACCATGTTAATAGCATGATATAGGTATGTAGCACATGCTGAGCTTTTTCATACTCAACTTTTTTCAGTAAATTTATTCTATACACGTTTCTGATGGGCTAATTGGTTGTTAATTATTATTTACTATTACTTTAAAATATAATATTTGTCTATTCATTGTGTTTAATTTTATTTTAATTTAACAAACGGTAATTTATTTATGTTTGTTTACCATACATTGTGTTTAATATTGCAATAGAATTCGCCTATATCGAAGTCTGGGTTGCCAGTTAAAAACCCTCGATATAAGCAAACTCCATTAACATATAAAAGATAGGGCTGGGGGTATCGCGACATTAAAAAAACTTTGATATAGACGAATTCTGCTTTATATTCTAAAGCTTTTCAGTGACAAAAATATGTACCGTTTCTATTATAAACTTGTAGCGTTGTCTATTATATTACTCTAAATTTGTATTTTTTTATATTTTATGTCAATATTTATTTTAAGAATATAGGATATTTTTTGTTTTCTTCATAAATGTATGTGTTATGTTAACTAACTCATATTAAACTCATTCATTTAACTTAATGAATGATATGTTCTTATAGTGTATTTCTTTTAAACTTATGCATTTATACATAATATGATAAAAGACGGATGGGTAAATATATAAACTATATATAAATATACACATTTCCGGACACAGCTTATTAAACTAGAATAAATGAAATTTAACGTGCGTACTTTTTCATGTTAGCTTCATTTGGTATTACAAAAGTTGTGCAAAATAAATAGTTACAATCAGAGATATAATATATGGGTATGTGTCGAAGCTGGTTAGTGTATTTCTAGACATTTAGGACAAATAAGTGTCGCGTAATATACCTACTACAGATATTTATTACTTTTATTATTCCTGTTTAATGGAAAATCTCTTCAAATTGTATTGGTATCGTGTCTATAAATACTATAGAAGGGAAGAGGTCTGCAAAAACGACCTCCCGCCCGCTCCACCCGTTTAATTGCGCCAAGTGCATGGGAATTTTCAAAAAGTTTGCGCACGCCATTCAAATTTATGTTAGCAAAAAGATTTTATATTTTTGCAAAAAATAAAAGTATCGCGTAAGAATTAAATTTGAAAATACGCGGGAATTTTAAAGATTAGTTATTAAAACAAAATATTTGCGCGTGTCAATCAAACCCATACGACATGAAAATTATGTGACTATTGTGAGCATGTGTACATGCACTGATGTAAACAAGTATGGTGGCGATTCCCATATAAATAATGGTGTAGATTTTTATTATAGGCATTTTCCATTCGATCAGAATATTCCTAAATGAACGTGGGAGTCCAATTACTGTTACTCAATCTTCTAACAAAATAAAAATTTGTTCACGTCATTCAAATTCATGAGGCTTCATCTCAACCGGGAGCAATTAGTAGCAGACTATCAGATACCGGGCACAATTTTTAAATTTTACAGTTAAACAATCAATAATTAAATTTCGCGCGTTTACGCGTGAAATCTAGTTCTTATTGAATCATTGTTTTCACAAAGGCGTTATATGAGGTGATAGTCAGTTCCCTAAATTTCTAAATACTTCACTAAAAATTCCCGGACTTCCTAAATGATTTCCTACAGGTATGCTAAAAATTCCCTAAATTACTAAATAATTCCCTAAATGTATACTAATAAACTCTTAAATTAATCCCTAATGTCTGCTAAAAATTCCCTAAACTGTTAAATGATTCCATAAGTACCCGGATTGCACTATACTCAAGATACTATTTTGCACTATACTTAAAAATAACAAGTTTATCCATAGAAACATAACATAATAGAAGCGTTTACATAACAGTGGAAGCATTGGTAAATATATATCCGAATAACCTTGTATCATCAAAGTTAAGACATAGCCTTATTAGAGATGAGTGTTCCATTAATTCTCCCCGTCAATTGTTTCTTCTCTTCCTCTGTATTCTCTTCATCAACGCCCACCTCTCTTCTAGTTATTTTACCAACAATTTCTTGCACTTGGTTTTTCCAGATTCACAATGTTCCTTTGATTACCTCCTCTAAAGTAGATTTTTTTCAACTAGAAACACTTTCCAATTTACTTAGTTTATTAGGTTTTCAGAATAATATATAATTTTATTTATTAGGTGTATGTGTTTACAATATTTTATTATACATAGATATATATGCTATGTGCATATATTGATAATATTATATACAATATTTCCCATACATTTTATGTATATTGTCACTTTACTATAATTTTAATTTCCGAAATATAATCAAAACTATTTCTAACATTCATTTTACAGAGCTTACTCAATATTGGTTTCATAGTTTTTATATTATATGCATAGTTTTACTGATATATTATGATTCTATTATAGTCCATTCAATATAATTTTATTGAATACTCTTATTTCTACCATCATAATTTTATCACATTTATCTGTATTTTATTGCTGCCTATTTTGCCGCCGGTAACTGACGTCTCTATATTTTATGTACCATTTTAAACAGGGTTTTTGTTTATCGAGCTTGGCGAAATATAACACTTGAAGAGGAGAAGACAATTGGGTCGAAATTCTGGGAGAATGAAAAACTCCTTCAGTTTATTGGTAAAAAGCTGGATATTGACTTGGTTTTTTTTAATAACAATTATGCGTTAAAGAAAATAGTTACTCCGATTAATTCCTTGCTGCCGGATTCGAAGCAAAAATCATCGCCCACAACTCTTGCATTTTCCGAGTTAATTTATGTCATTCCGAAAATCACTCAGGACGCTCTAAATTGGGAGTTGAATTTGTCTGAAGCGAATTTAAGGGTTAAAACGAATCACGGACTCCCCAATGAAGGTGAATTAAAGTATAGAGTTTAATTGAGTTTATGAAATTTATTAATACGTAATGATCTTTAAATTTAGATCTATGTTTCATTAGACAAAGAGAGTAGTACTTTATCCAAACAAAGTTAAATGTTTACTATAAAATAAGTTAATAATATTTTAAGTCAACTTATAAATTTACACTCTAAACATATATTATAACAATGCGTACCGAAGTTAACTTTTCTTATGATAATTCTCAATTTTCATTTTAGGCAAATGTCCAGTACCTTTTAGTGGAGACAGTTTCATTTTGTACTTTTAAAACTATATTTTCATAAATTTTTAGTTAGCAACAGTTTTTATATAGTGATCTGTCAAAAGTCATACATTTAATAGATATATTCATAATTTATGCAAACATATTTGCATTAATACTTAATCTATAATAAAACTCTTCTATTTTATCTTGCAGATGACGATCACTACCCTAAGGGAAAGGGTATGTACTTTTTTTTAATCTAAATGCAATTTGTAGTAGTTAGTTAAGTTAATATTGTTGCTAAATATTCACAAAACAATATTTATAAATGTATACCGAGATTATATAAAATGTATCATTCTTGATAATTAAAAATGTATATCGCAAAGTAATTACATAATGGGGCGTTTTATATAATTGATTTTATTCCAATATTTTAGTTCAATGAAAATTGTCACATACATTGATTAATTTAGACCATAGATACTGAAAAATACATTCAAGTATTCAAGGAATATTCATCGCCAAATTAGACCACCGCCATGTTATTGACTTTTTCTATCTTTTTCATTAATTTAATTATACAATCAATATTGATTTTTAATTATGGACTTTCTAATTATAGTAGAACATATAGGATAAAAGTAAAAATTGACGATGAACTATTTTTCAATAATGTATTCTTGTTTCTTCGATTATTTATATGACTTAGACCAGTGTACTAAAAATTGAAAACATTTGCACATATCATTCAAATTTAAAATGTTTGCTTGGCTATCAAATTTTGTATACAGAAAGTTGTTGATTTATTGTAAATTTTAGTAAAATAGAGATATCATTTTCTAACCTCTTAAATCAAACCTTAAATACTTTTTTGTTTACTAATCATTCGCTTAAAGTTCCCTTAATTTTAATACAAAGGATACAAACTACTTCAGAGTACAACAAGAAAAAAAGTGAAACAACCTTTCAAACTTCCAACATAAAATTACTATTAAGAGGATGATTTTCATAGAATAACTGTCGAAATAGTAATATTATGGTAAATTAGATCTCGGTCTAAAAAGAGTCATTAGTTTTGCATACTAGCTGCAAATTTGTATGTAATAATAATATAAGTTTATACTTGCTGACTACTAACATGTCGTTGAGTCCGATAGGCAGAGAGAAAGACAGATCAGAACTTTTCGTACATCAAACAATACTAAATACCAGTTATGGGTCTGGCTTTAGACCCATGACGGTGGTTGAACATTTCCTAAAAGTTCCTAAATTCGTTGGTTGAATGTTTTTATAACAATTCTACGAACTTCTAAATGTTTATAAAAGATCATAAGTCATCAGACATTTATAAATCTATAATACCCAGTGTTTCTGTAAATTTCAAATTGAGATAAGTGGAAACCCTATTCTAAATATTTAACTAAAAGATTACAGTTTCAAATCCTCAGGAGGTACTGAAACCAGACAGATAGAATCATCACACCACCACCACACGCACAAACGAATTGTTTATTAAAGTTTTGCAAACCTTCAGTAAACATTTATATTCAGGGAAATTTTGGAAATCTTTAAATAAACAATGTTTAGATAATTTTAGAAACAATTAGATGATTTTTAGAATATGATTAATGGGCTTAAACTGTTTATGAATTTAGTCAATTCTATAGAAAAAATTAGGAGCTTATGAAACTTATAGTTTTTCTGAAATGCACGTCAGTCAAATTTATGACTTGGCTTGAAATTCAAATTTTGTGTGCCGCAAGTAATTGATTTTTAGTCAATTTAAACAATAACATTTTCGTAAGCTCCTAATTTTCTCTATAGAATTCACTAAACTCATACAAATTTTCTAAACCCATAAATCATGATGATAAATGCTTATACTTATCTATACACTTGATATCAAGGAATGTATAAAAATAAATTAGGACATTAATAATATAAATACAAAAATAAAAAATGATATCTACTTAACTGCTAAAGCTTTCAGCAAAAGAAATAAGGTAATGGATGCAGCAAGCATTTTTTGGAACAGACTTGTGTTCACAATAAAAATATTTCCAATAGAAATATTTTCAAACGTACTATATTTTCTGAATTACTACAAACATGTTGAAAGATACATTAAATCGCAGAATATGGCATAATATATTAAATAAATACATTTAGTATAATGATTATAAAATACTTGAGGAACAACTATATGTTGAAATTTTTATTTTTATTTACTATCATCTTTTATTTTTACTTATACATTCAAATTTTTAGGAAGGAGCAAACCAAGTATTTGTAACAACACAATAATGTAATCATTTTTACTGCATATACATATTATACTATAGACTATATTTTGTAAATCACTACTGAAAGCTGTACTTTTGTTCTTATAGAAGCATCTAATTTAACAGTCATGAGCATATATAACCAACCTACAAATTTCCCTGTAATTTAGTATATGCATATAATTATAAGTGTATACACCCATTGTAACTTTGTTATGTACTTATATTTCGTGCATATATATACTTCGTTATATAACTGCATGCCTATCATGTAAAAGATAACTAGCTCGATCATCCAATTAATGGATGTCTCTAGTTTTCCTCAGGTTTCTATCATTTTCACATTTTACTTGTAGTCAACCCGTTACATATTTCTTATATATAATTTGCACCTATATTTGTTTTAATACCCTGGAAATAAATTATTGTTGTTATTATAATATATATTAGTAGTTGGGAAGGGGTACCATGGGAACAACCCTCCACCCCTGTTCCTCACAACCATTTAGAATCGAGCAAGGCTTGAACCAATGCGGTTAAAGGGAAGCATGCGTTCGTTTTCGTTCATTCCACTTTTGTTGACGCTAATGAACGGTCGTATCCTCGCTCCTCTCTTCTGCAATATGTCGACTCAATTTATTATAGAGCCGCAACACCTACCAGTGATGCCAGCCTCACTCCAAATAGGGCCGCACCGCTGCATTAATACGACTGACCGATCAATCAACATAATCAACCTGACTGCGGACGAGTCAGTGCTACTATTTAAAAGTCCGGTCTTCTCAAGCATTAAAGGCGTCTTCAATGAGGGAGAAACTATTGGCTTCCCCCTAGTCAATGACGAGTCGGACCCAAGTCAACCACGGGACTATTTACGTGCAAATATTGGATGGATCGAACAACAAGCACAGATACAACTCGCAGCATTTCTCAAATATGAGGACTGCGGCATCTCCAAGACACTGCGAGAGCTCTACAAGACTACACTTCTACTGCGACATACCTTCCCACCTCAATCAGATAACTACTGGGCTAAGTTGTCAAGCAATGTGCGCGACTTCGATTGGGCTGGCATTAACCCGATAAAGGTAAAGTAGATGACTGGACCAGGCCGCTTCCAGTTCATTTTACGATGCAACGGCATCTATATGGGACAACACGGTGACACTGACTACGTGGCCAGCCTCAACCTACGCGTGGTGCAGATAAGATATGAGTCAATGGACGTGCCTCGTTCCTACGACAGCTTTTTAATGCATGACAACTCTCCTACATCGGGGACGTGGCAGTTTCGATGGTGACTCCTACTATGCTGAAGAAGAAGAAGACAGTCCCTGCTACACCAAAGAAATCCGCTCGAACAAATACGGTTCTGCGGGCTTTAGCGTTGGATCAGGGAGTGACATGCAACTGCTAAGTATACAACCATCTGTTAATCTTGTCTTCCCAAACACTAACTATCCTCTTTCTCCTTCTCCTTCTCCATCTTTTACTGAGTATTTAGATAATTGCTCCATGTTATCCACTCATTATTGTTGTTGTACTATTATTTAAATGATTTGTCCATAAAATTATACATTTTTATATTTCTATATTTGTCTTGACTTCTTATTTAGCCTTATGCACCCAGTTTAAAATATTAAAGAAAAATAGACTGTTATAAATTACTATAGGGTATGCCAGCATTATAGAGTACGAGTTCATAGACGTCCATTAAAAAAATTCTTTAAACTTTTAAAGTATTCCCTAAAAGTATGCTAAGAGTTCCTTAACGGTATTCTAAAAATTTCCTAAAAACATGCTAAACTCCCAAATTAAACCCTTAATGTATGCTAAGAGTTCCCTAACGGTATTCTAAAAATTTCCTAAAGATATGCTAAACTCTTAAATGAATCCCTTAATGTATGAGCTAAGAGTTCCCTACCGGTATTCTAAAAAAATCCTAAAGACATACTAAACTCCTAAATTAAACCTTTAATGTATGCAAGAGTTCCTTAACGGTATGCTAAAAATTACTTAAACTCTTAAATGATTCCATAAGTAAAAATAACAAGTTTATTCGTAGAAACATATATTCTGTTATAACAAGCAAGATATCTGAATACAACAGTTAACGTTTACATAATGGCAGAAGCATTAGTAAATATATCTTCCAATAACTAAACATAGTCCTTCTGCCAAACAGCATTTTTGGAATTTTAGGTACCAGTTTGAGCAACCAAGGTTATTGTACATTTTCAGAAAGCGTATGATCCTAGGATCATTTTGATGCATGATAACCTTCTGTAGAGAGTAGCTTTCATGAGATACAACCATTTTACTAATTTTCTATGTTAAAGAATAGGACGCAATTTTATGTTTTTGACCCAATTTACGTGAAAACGGACATTTTAGAAAAAATAACTATTATAAATAAGTTTGAATACATTTATGCATATCATTTTGTTCCTCTGAGTGTTTTCTACTCAATACATGTAAAATTAGATGGATAAGTCATACCATCTATTTTCTATAACCATTTGAATATTAGTAGTGATAAAGCTTATTTTAGGCATATATTAGCTTGAGAACTAATATTCAAATCTTTATAGAAAATAAATAGTATGACTTATCCATCTAATTTCACTTGCATTGCGTAGAAAACACTTAGAGGAACAAAATGATAGACATAAATCTATTCAAACATATTAATAATAGTTTTATTTTCTCTAAAATGTCCGTTTTCACGAAAATTGGATCAAAAACAGAAATGTCTCCCATTCTTTAACATAGAAAATTAGTAAAATGGCTGTATCTCATGAAAGCTACTCTGCACAGAAGGTTATCATGCATTTATGAAATCCTTAGTATGAGACCTTTAAAATGTTGTATAATAACCTTGGTTGCTCAAACTGGTACCAAAATACTCCTTGACAGAAGGACTAACATCATCATAGTTAAAACATTTCGCCATGATGCATCTCGGTTAAATCAATGAGTCATCTCCAAATAAACGTCTATTTAATGGTGTGGATTGATGTACTATTGGTACTGGTGCCATTTGGTGGAGCTTTCTTTATTCTGCTATTAACAGCATACCGCACTAAGTCCAATATATTAGCCGTGTTGATTTGGTTGCCATCCAGATAAAAAATACGGCCTTGGTCATCCCATTTATAATTTTGCTATTGAAGGAAACTTAAAAGCAGAAGACCCTTGCTCCGACATTGTTTGGGAAACGTATCAACTGCCTGTCTAAATAAATTGTCCGACTGTGGTGTAGGTTCAGGTTGTAGTGGTGGACTGGAGGGTAATCCAGCTTCTTCTTCCTCCAATTTCCGTTTTCTGATTTCTTGGTTAAGATTGTAGGCATATAATTTATGGGCTACATCTGGTGCTAATTCCACTTCACTTGTAGATTTTTCGTGCATTTATTCACTATTCCTTTTGTGTATCATACTCGTCTTCACTAAGCGCAACCATTTGCGGAAAGGTTTATCATTCAAAATTGGTTAAGTTTTTATTCCCCCTTGATTAGGTATGACCTGATTATGCGTCAGATAGACATATTGCAGTTCCTCTCCTGGTAGAATATGACTTCGCACTCGTAAATAGTCGGGCGTCAGCTAATGGAGATCAATAAATAGATAGGAGTAAGGGTTGTCGACAACAATTTTCTTGAAAACTGAAGTTAGGAATATGAAATTCCTAGGAACATTTGACGTCCGAGATGACTCACATGACGTGGGTTCTTGAAAATAACAAAGTATTGATTATTAAGCGATTGTGTGCGGACTTCTTTACCTGCCTTGAACATATTTTGTGTCTTTGTAAAGCAAGGTAGGTGCTGCACCAATCTTGTAAATAGAGAGGTTATAACTGTCGATGATTTTATTTCTTATATAAGTCATCAATGACGACAACACCAAACAGTTTGATGAGAGGTATTGTTTCGGCTGTAGGAACACCATCATATAAGGTAATCTGTCTTTCCAAGCCAACTGGTAGCTTGTATTGTGAACCACTGAACTATTGAATGCGTAGGAGTTGCTTATTAAAAGGTATATCACGATTCCGAAGTAAATTCTCAACAAAGGTGGTTTTTCCCGACATAGTCGGCTCTACTACCATCGTACTAGCATTATATCGTTGGCGCAAATACATCTCTCTTTAGTTATAAACTGGTATGTAAGCATTCTATGTTTATAAACATCAAGACATACCTATAAACATAACAATACAAATTTCTTTATAATCTCAACCATGTTCAATACTCAAACTATGGGGGGGCAACAACCTGAACAAGAAATCGCAGATGTGGAGGAGGATGATGACGAGCTTTCAGTTATAGATTTAAAATGAGAGATATGCAGTATCTGATCTGAATGAATAAATAGGTATATTTATATAACATAATTTATATACACTATACAAATAATAAAATAAGTAGTTCCATTTACATTTAGAAAGTTCAATTTTCAGACAAAATATCAAGCAGTTCCATGCGTCTAGGATGTTGACGAGAAAAATTATCTAAAACAACGTTATAGTCAATGTCAATATCGCGATGTACATAAAGCAATGACAAACCTGACAAACATTCTTGATCCATATTCTACCGCAGATATGTTTTAAACTGACAGAGCCGACTAAACGATCGTTCACATTCGCAAGATGTAATGGTAGCAGTCACCAGAAGCATTGTATGCATGTTGGGATATACTGATGCAGAAGTTTGTTGCAACATTTTGGGCAGAGTAAATGGAACGTCTGACACTGCTTCCCACTTACTCTTCCAGCAATCTATTTCTGTATCCAAAGTGTGGGGTGATGGAAGAACCTGGATAATTGAGTCAGCGTACTCTTGGCATCACCTTTCTTTCTTTCAGGGTCGGACATGAAGATAGCCGGAAACAGTGAGATGCCTCGCACGGCCTTTTGTTGGACAGGCGAGAATCGTGATACACATCTAGTGCACTTAGGGTCTTCATTGCAAATCTTCTCTCTCGAACCTTGAAGTTTGTGGTGGTGGCCACTGCGGATTTGCGCTAGTCACACTTCTTGTCGACTGGACTTCATTTTGCACTTCGGCCGTTTGGCGTACGTTTCTGCAAGTAGTGGGTGTTCGATAAGGCTGTCTTTAATGAATCTCTTGGTGAGGTTTCTGTTGATATTCGACGACACCTGGCTGGTGAAAGGCCCCTCACTGGTGGTGACATTTTCGCCTCCTGGTCTACGAGTTCATTGCCCTGAATGTTCACATGACTTGGAATCCACTGGATATTCACTGATCCCATCACATTGTCGAGTCTATTTCTGATCTCATCAATCTCAACTACTTGTTTGCATGGGGATGTATTCAGTGCTTCAACGAGCGACTGGCTGTCAGTGCATACCAGTATCTTGCTTCCTGCTGTTTTGTTAGCCTCCATTCTGTCCAGGGTCATTCTCAAAGCCTCAGCCTCTGTTTCCATGGAGCACATCCAAGTCCTACCCTTTTTGCTGATGACATTTCGCGTGATTGGGTTTATCGGGTCGCTGTTGGTAATGATGGTAGCACTGCCCCATTTTCCCAGACCACCTTCGACAGATCCGTCTGTGTAAATGATGGTGTCTGCACCATATCTGTTAAGGGTGTTCAAAGCGTCTTCTTTTAGGGCTGATTGGTTCTCGGTCTTCTTCGTGCCGCCTATCAAGTTCGGGCTTGCGTTCCACTTACGCTTGTCTGGCCACTTCCACGCTGGAGTGCCTCTTTTGGAAAGGCTGTTCGCTGGGGTGATAGGGCTCATAACTCCCCCCGTGGCATTCTCTAGCTTCCTAACATGTTATCTTAGGCTACTCCTGGTTTTGATTCTATGCAATTCTGTTTCCCTCTTTGATGATATTTCTTGGGTTGTCCTCACTAATCAATTTGGCTTTCGGCCCGCCTTGAAGATATTGTTCTTCATATGAGTCTTGTAAGATACTATGCCGGCTTCTAAGCGAAGGGCCTCCACCGGTGTTGTTCTGAGATGGCCTGTCACTGTCCTGGGCGCTTTATTATGGGTCCTTTCAAGTTTCGAACAGTTTGTTTCGGATATCCATTGTTGCCAACCTGCTGCACTGTAGTCCAGGACGCTTCTCACTGGGGTGCAATACAATCTTGTGTTCATTTCTGTTCGCCATCCCCACTCACTTCTGGAACACATATCGATGATGTTAACTCTATTGTAGGCTCTTTTGATCATCTTGTCTACATGGTTATTGAAGCTTAGGGTCCTATCG
>JAYRBW010093103.1:0-20959 GCA_036023295.1 Invenusta paracnida
CAGCCATAGACAATAACCTGCAGATAATCAACAGACAAAAATGAAAAAATATATTTTGGTACCTTTTTTTATGGGACACCCGTATATATATATTTTTACTTATTTACATTTTTATGCATGTGAATATTTTGCATTTTTAAATGCAAATAATGTAAAAAAATAATTTAATAAAATACTGTATATATTTTAAAATGTAAAAAAGCAAAACAATTTTTTTCAAATAAATACATATTTTGTAGAATAATTGCAGTCTTTGTAAATTATCTAAAAAATTCTAATAGATAAATCAACTTAAATAATGAAATGTTGCTTTTGTCATTGTGATAATGATTATGAATTTATTGTACATTTTTTATTAAATTAACGAGTTAGAATCAAATTATATATAAATCAATAAATTGCAGCTTTCAGATTTAATTTACTGAATCGTTTTTTGTTTTATTCATATTAGAACCTGAGATTATATCATCTTGTTGTTGCATTCAGTATATTTGACCAAATACATAGATATCATAGAAACATATATGACTGATATTTTGTGACGCTGGAAAAGTTCTTCGATCGTCTTTGTTGATTCTGAAAGTTGGAGATTAAGCGTAAATTTATCTGAAAATTATCCCGTCTAGTGATCCTGTCACGAATTTTCTTCTTTGGAGACACAAGAAAGAAATAATGAAATTATTGTCAATTGATAATGGTTACAAGTAAATGATTGCGGATATCTACCAAATCTATTGGTACTTACATACGCTACTATATATGTAGTCTATCATAACATTTACATCTACAACTCACTAGTACATAACTTGTCCGCATATTATTTTACAATTGCTTCAATTGAGCAGGTATGCTCCTCTATACAATTTATCGACCAACAGAAAACGTCGATGAATGTCTATATTTTCGGTATTATGTACATATTCATTCTCTCCATCACATATGGCAATTACACTGTTAAGTTTATAGTTATGTACATTTTTAAAATTATATTTAAAAATATATATATATTTTGCTAAAATAAATGCTTACTTCAAGCGTGCATAGTGCATCTTTTGATAGTTCAAGAATTTGTACGTTAAATGACATACTTATACAATAAATATATACATAATAAAATGAAATGAAAAAAAAATATAATATATAATATTAATGATATTATTATTATTATTAAGTCAAAATAAAGCAATACATTAAAATCTCAATAAATTAATATATTTATAATGTCAAAGTATGAAATGAAAACTTTACATCTAAATCACAAATAATGTAACCTATAAAATATGATTTTACTTTTGACCAATTTCTAGTACATATTATAAAACTAAAAGATATTTTAAAAGCAACATTATAACAAATATGCGCGTAACTACAATTAAAAAATAGAGTTAAGTGTTACTTGTTTTAGTTTTTAGTGACAAAGTATTCGAAGAAAGATCTACAATCGTATTATTCTCCTTGGAAAACCAAATGCTTCAAGCATACGGTGGTTTTGCAAAAAAAAGATAAGTGTGTGCTTCCAGTTACAAACATTTTTGTTCTTTGCTTTCTAAGAAGCTTAGAAGAAGATAAATTTAAACTTTTATAAATTGAAAGCCACATCAAACTCAGTCACATATAAAACTAGAACTACACAGCACTTTGTATTTCAAACTGGTAGCAAAATCGAAAACTGTAAAAGACCATCCCTTTTTTCAGAACGGTGTTGTCCATCACCTGTTTTTCTTGAGATGCTGATAGTAGTAGTAGTAGTGGCTAGTATGATCGGTTTCTCTCTGGTGACCAAAAGCAGCTGGATAGTCATCAATTGTTTCAGTGCTAACACCAACTCCCTATACAACGTTAACCGATTGCGTGCCTGCATCATTGGGGCAATGTATAGAGTAAAATGCCGGTAAAATTTCTCAAATAGTTGTGAATAATTGATGACTGCGTGCCCTTAGCAAACACCTTCTGAACCATATACCCCCGGACAATAGTCGCCTTTGGCTTGCAATACCCATTTCCTCCCTATTTAATATAGGTTTAGGCAGTTTTTTTGCAATGTAGAGAAAAAGTTTTTGACAAAATATTGAATCTTTCACCAACGTTATGTATGCAACCAACTGCTTCTGTAGATCCCATTTATATACCCTGATGTTCTGAATTTTCTTTTTTAAATAAGTTTGCGTTTTTTACTGTACAAAATGCCTGATGGACATTGAGAAAGAAAAATTAAGTGAGAAATAGAGGAAATGTTTTACCATCATCATTTTGGTTTATTGTTATTTCCATGTAGACATCATTATTATTAAAAATATTGTATACACATTTTCCCTAGTTAAGTGCAAAATATATATATGTAAGTGAATTACATTGCAGATTTTTCTGGAACCAATTATGTATTTAAGTTGTAAACCTTAATATTAAAATTAATTCTAAATTTTACAGACTATATTTAAATTGGATTATATATTATCTATAAAAATACTATTATTAAATATGGTAAACTGCATGTGTGTCTAATTCCATTGCATAATTTATATAAAATAAAATGCTTTCCATTTTTATTTCATCTTTACTGTGCATAGCAATTTAAAATAGATAATACACTGCAACAAAAACTTTTGGAAATAAGATACCTACTTTGTAAAATCACTCAACAAGGAAAGTTTTGCAGTGCAGTATCTATGTTGTATGTCGTATGTTGTATTTGCTAGTCACGCAAGACTTTTCGAAAATCGTTATGAAGCTTTTAGAATGAGCTATATGTATATACCTAGTTTCTATGCCTTTTTTATAAATCAAAATATGAAACAAACCCACACTTATATATATTTATTTATATTTTTACAAAAGTAGCTACGCACCGCCGCACATAATTAATTCATATTTAGGTATAACCACACATTTTTAGAGCATGCTTAAATCTTTAAAAATTTTACAAGTAAATAAATAAAAGTATCATAAAGAAACTAATTCTGTATATTATTATAGTGTATATATGTGAATTACATGTTTCTAATACAAAATAATTTTGAATAAAAATACAAAACGTAAACATGCATAGTTAAGCAGAGCTGTATTTTTATAACATTAAAACGAAATTTCTTTAAAAAAAGTTTCAATTGTGATCGCAGTGGACTGTAATATATACTATCCTTTATGTATGTATTACAAATATTGATCAAGTTTAAATATATATGTGAAACGTATATGTGTTTTTACACATTTAATTGGACATCACTATATAATGAAAAACCTAGATTCTTATTTGTTTATATTATTTGGATAATATATGTATGTGTAATATTATATAATTATCTTTAATGTTTTCCTACAAAGGGAAATATTGCTCACTGAGATTAAAATAGATTTTAAAGCCTCAAAGATTGGAATAAAATAAAAAATAGAATAAAATCATATCAAATAATAATTAAATACTCTTAATTAAAGAAAATTCAAAGAAAAGCTATATTCTAAAATATTCATTTTCTATGGTATGTATGTATGCTCATGGTTATTGCTTGTTGCAGAAAGCCTTACATTCCTAATAATGAACCTAATAATATTGTACATATTTATGAATTCTAAAATAACTGTTGATATATACTGTATTTTCCAGAGTCTAGCCGCCCCGGGGACTAAGCCGCACCCCCTATTTTTGGTCAGAAGTAAATGATTTTTTAAATATCAGAGTCTAAGCGTACTCCCAAAGTTTTGATTTTTTGTAGTATTTTAAAACCTGTGTGTTTATTAGATTTACCTAGATATAAACCTAGGTATCTAGACCAAACATGTTTTGGTTTCGATCAGTTGATTGTTAAACTGTTAGGGTGGGCATGTTATATTTATATCTATTTTTAAATTTTTCTTATCGATATTTTTGGTATTTTTTGGGGAAAAAATAATTTAAAAAATATTGCCGTCTAAGCCGCACCCTCTACTTTTCGGTTAAAAAAATTAGCTTTAACTGGGTTTAGACTTCGGAAAATACGGTAGTTATAAAAAAATCTACGAGGGACTTTTAACATTTTTTAATCGTCCTCGTCCACTCCACAATTTCAGAGAGAGATGAGTTTTCCTCTGGACCTATATATATAAATATGGCAAGCTTCTTCAACGAATATCTGTAATATTATATGAGAATTTGTTTTTATATAACAACATTTTTATAATACGGATTCTTCCAATGATTTTATGATAATTAATAATAACAATATTCTATTTCATGTAATAGCATTTTATTGTTTTTATTCAATTAATATTTTTATTTGTATTTAGCTATTATAACAAACAAATATTATATACATGTTATAATAGTCAAAGTAAGTCAAATAATCAACCGTGCAATATATGTATTTTAAACAATTTGTTTTCGACATAAATTTAGTATATTTGAGCGAATATTTGCATATATTTTCAATGGAAAAATACATAATTTACGATCAATTATCCGGCTTATATTATGTAGCTCCATGAGATGTATATAATATAAATATTAATGATATGCTATAAATATATAATATATTAAATCAACAAATATTTTTTTATATATACAGGTATTCATAATAATGAATACAATAGATAAATACAAACAAGTCAAAATATATTAAAGGTAACATTATACATTAAACTAAAGAGTCAAAATTATAATGTAATACATATAAATTATTTCAAAAATATATTTCTCAATATTTCATGTTACACAATGTCTCGTAATAAAAAGGACTCTGGGTTATTGACGTTTCTAATTGATAAGTTATTTTCTAATCGGGGCCGGGTGGGGATATTAGGTCATGAATAAGGGATAGAACAATTTTTCCGCTTTGTAGGTGCATAACTGAGTGTAGGCTCCATGAACAAATACTTTTTATAAATACTTACGCAAATACTTTTATAGTACTATGTATATGTATCTATATATGTATATATAAAATCTCGACACTATTTTTCCTCTAATTTTAGTTTATTTATTTATTTCATAGCATTTTTTACTGTATAAACAGATTTTAAATAAAATATGTAGTAAAATTTAGTAATTATATAAAAGAAATAAAATTACACATTTTGATGTCTAGTAATTTCAAAAGAAAATCATTTCTGAACATTTAGAAATTTGGTAACACAAATTATTAATTAATAATTAAACATAATTTAAACTATTGGTGAAGAATAAATAGTTTAGTATATGATTATTTTTGCATAAAATTGAAATATAAGTATAAATTATTCAGTTATCTTATAGAAATAGCATTTTCAATAAAATATTCAAAAATTTCCATTGGCACATTAAAATTTTTAATTATAACAAAATGTGCTATTATTAAATAGAATTAAAATTTCCAAAGTTATAAAAAAAATGTTTTGATGCTATGTCTTGAAATGGGTGGTATTTTTTGTTTCTTAAAAATATATAATGAAAGACAAATATTATGGATATGTTGCATTTTCCTTATAGAGAAGCTGCCGAAGCACCGGCAGTGAAAGTTGAAGATTTTGTTTCCTTGGGCCTTCGAGTTCTGGACAAATCCAATAGTGAAGTCGTTGTGGTACTTGAAGGAGATGAGATCAAACTTGATATCTCCATGATTGATACAAAAGGTAAAAGGGGGAAAAGGGCGCTAATTCTAATACTCGGTTTGTCTTTTTAAGCATTTTTGATTAAATAAAAAAATCTGAAATGACTAAATTGAATTTTTGTATTTTTACATTATTAACTACACACTGAATGTTGTAGTAATAGATAACGTAAATAAATTATATCATACAAAAATAAATAAGCAAGTAAATGTCAAAACCTGTGTGATCTAAAGTCTACGCAGATATTCTATAATGTATGAAAATGAATCAAATCGTCGCTATTTTAGAGTTTTAACATCTACGTATGCATTGCTTTAATTGTACTAGCTAGCTATCTATATACCTATATCATTATAGATAATAGTTTTTTAAAATTGTCACTGATTTACTCTTACTACATAATGTAAAGATAATAAAACATATAGAATGGTGGTACGTACGTAATTATATTTAATAATTATTAAAACCCTGTATTTTCAAATCCGATTAATAATAAATGAGCCTAAGATAAATAGAGTATACACAAGAATATTTAAATTTCTATATGCTTGGTTTTGACAACGTTTTCGAGTGAAGTAATGATAATGTATCGATTAACATGTAGATGTTGATGCAGGATTTTATACCGATATAACAATAATAATTATAGAAATTGTCACTTCAAGAATTAGATTTTTATTGCTATCCTTCATGTGCCGCCAGGGAAGGCTGTGTTCAATTATTCATTTTCTGTCCGATTCAGGCCAATTTACAAGTTTCTATATTATTAATGTTTTTAAGTCAAAGCACAATGCTGTTTGAAAAAAAATTTCATGCGCTGATCATTTGTTTACAACTCTGCAATATTCACCAAATGTTTTCACAAATTAAGTAACTCGAGTATTATAAAATCTAGTTTATTAAAAAGGCAATTCTTTATAATGGTTCCTTCATATATATGTTTAATATCTAGAAACTTGATTTATGTAATTGTATAATTTAACAAAACACAATAGGGATACGAAAATTTACGATTATAGTTTTCTTAATCTAACATTACTGCTTTTTCTGTACTCCAGTGTATTTATTATTTATTATTTATTACAAATTGTAAAATACACGAGAAAAATATTATTTTATTGTTATTGTTACATGTGTAAATGATATATTTATGAACATTTTTATATCTAGTTATTTTGTTACTGGTTAATTTTTTGTTCTTTTATCATAATTTTAAACTTGAAGATAATTGATGATTTTATACATATTATTATATATTCACTCACAAAACTAAAATTTTTATACATTTTAATCTTTTAAATAATCAAGCTTTCTTTTTATTATCACAATGTTGACATGCACTTAAATAATTATTAAAATTAAGCAATTTTTACCAATTGGAAAACATATTTTGTAGTTATAATCAGATTAAAGCCGAAACAATGATCAAATGATATTCTGATCAAAACTCTTACATGTAAATATATTTCACAAATAATATGATATTATTTTTACTAGAACGATATTTAAAATATATATATATATGCCTAATGGGATATGAAAATATAAAATAAAGTAGAAAGTATTTGTAGTATGTAGGAGAATTATTCAGGTTATTAGTGGAAAGATAATTCATCTTTATAATTTGTGAACATCCTAAATACATGAATTCAACGCATTCATGCAAGCATCAATTAGACGAAAAATATGACTCAATCAACTCAATACATGTCTGCACTTTTACAAGTATATCATATGTAGGCATAAATCTAAATCTAAATCTAAACGTAATTGAATTTATTTTTAATCTAACTCTAAGTATCCTATATTATAGAATGTAATTTTTTTTTGTTCTATTATAAATAATTACATAAATAAAGAGAACACAATATTATATTTAAAAAATAAATAATTTTTTATTTACATACAAAGGAGTATTACATTATACACATCATGAAGTTTTCTTAATTTAAAAAATCAAGATACATAACCTTTTGTATTGTATCTAAGTAACTACGAAATAAACACCAAGTATTTAAAAAATATTTACAGACACATACATATATGTTGCACGTAAGTCGCACAAGTAAAAATTATACGATAACAAAAATTTTTTTTTTTTAATTAATGGTTGGGTGTGAATGGGTTACATCTATAATGTATCGAATCCATGAATCATTTTAGCCATTATTATAAAGATATGTAAAATATTTCGTCAATTTTAGTGATTTCTCATTAAAAACTCGTTTTGTATTGTGTAGTACTAGTATGTACAGGATAGCGTATAGTACTACATTTACAATATTGATTGAAATACAAACTTTAAACTATAGATCAAAATTTTACAAATGGAAGTGGTATGCTAACTAGTGGTAGTGGCTATACTAAAACCAAAGAACTTTCAATTTCTAGCATCTTTCATTTTGTATTGTATATATGCAATTTATTTGCATTTTCGCATTTGTAGGTATGTGTATTTCATAATATGTGGGTAAATTAATAGAATTTTTCAAAATTGTCACGTATATATTATACACACAAATAAATATTTTCATTTCAAACACTGTCTGGATTTTTTCTTGTATTTTGACCTCTGTATATATGGCATTACATGGAGTTCTTTCGTGTAGGGAAAATATCTCTATAAATTAATATAGTGTAGCAAGAAATAAAATATATTGTTATGTTTAAGTTTCATATAGGTACTATAAACAATAAGTTTTAAATTTCTAGTCACATATAAGGAAGAAGAACAATGAAGAGAAAATAGATTTTATAAAAATGCTATATATATATTTAAGTAGACCAAAAATATAATCTTTTAAACCGATATTAAAAAATGTATATTTAATGAATTTAATTATGTTTGTATTGCTAAAGAAAAGTAAATGATTTATTTATTTGCTTCTTTATTTATGCATTACATACTACTATTATTTCATAAATAAATTTAAAAAAATGAAAAGGTGTATAACCAATATTTTTAGGTAATTTGTCAAAAAAGAAATAGTTAATATATTATATGACATTTTTAAATTCAATGCCAGCGCTAAAAATTATTTTAAATGTATTTCGATATTTTTTAGAACTGAAATAAATAATTATTAATTCATTTTGACATACAAATTTATTCAAAATGAAAAGTTTAAAAATGATATTTTTATTGAGAGCTGTTAAATCTGTATGCATTTGTAAGCTTTTTGCATATATTTTTTTTTAACTTGGGATAAAAGCATTATTTATTGCTTTTTATCATTCGCTTATATTGTCGTTAAAAGATATTTCAAATAGTTAGCATGCTATTTGAAAACCTGAAATAATTTCATTCCGAAGTGAACAATTGAAGCCATTAGGGGCCTAGACAACTTTTCCTAAATAGTTGAAGCATGCAAACATTTCCCAAGATGTGATGGATATTTTTACATAAATGTTATAGTATATGCATAATATACAATAAATTTTGATATATTTTAATTTCACGAGAGGTATGATTAAAAATGCATTATAAAATGTAGAGAAACAAAATAACTCAGAATCTCCAATGAAAACATATTTCAAAATAATTTATATTCTGTAACGGAATGTTATTATTTTGTTAAGCGTCATGTTAGATTCGTTTAAAATTGGTTATATAAATATAAAGCAGACAAATAATATAAAATACAGAGTATATGATAAAAGTATAGTTTAATCAAAATGAAAAACATGTTTGTCGAAGTGAGTTTTTTGTTTAGTTATCTCGAACGTTAAATTATACTTAAAACTTCAAGAAATTATATTTCATAGTTTATTATCAATTATGTTCCTACAGAATAATATCCCAAAAATAAATAAGTACACAAAGTAAAATATACCAAAGATTGCGCTGGTTATGTTCTCTTAGAAAATAATCTTGGAATTTTACTATTTAAGAAGGACTGATAAGTTTTACATACACAATAACGATTCTAATATTTCAATATAATTATATTGAAATATTAGTCTCTTTGAATGTCTTTAAGCCAAAAATGGCACTGCCTAAATTAGTTGTCTTGTCTACTTGATGTAATTCTTGCTTATTTCACAGGTACATTCCGCGCTCTGAGTGTTGAGCGATGTTACGGCAGTAACCAGTCATTTGCCATGCAAGCCGATGAGAGCAAAGTCGTCGATCCTTTACTTTTGGTTGACCGGGGGTAAGATAGAATTACATAATATAATAAGATAATTGTTATCCATCGCATAAAACAGTATTATACAAACAATTGTCTTAGCTTAGTAGTGACCCATCATAAGATCTATCAGATAAATGTTGGTTAGGTATAACAGCTATTAGTCATAAACACGTTCCAAAATCAGAGCGTTAACTCAAAATTAATTTTATAAAAGACACAGATTTGGTTTGATATATAAAAAAAAATATGCAATCAATATTTAAATTAAAATATAATTGAAAGTTACTTTTAAGTAAAGAGAAATAAATGGAAATAAATAGAAACTATTACTTACCGCTCATAGCCTAACAACAATAAATAATATATTTAGTTATTTTATTTCTTAAAATGAATTGAAACTTGTTTGGTCAATATTGTTCGATATGGTTGAGTTCGTTTTATTCCTTTTTAATAATACCAAATCGGATAAATATTATGTTCAAGCTTTATGGTTATTTAGTAAGCTCATTTTTTATTAATTGGTGCCAATGTGGAGTTTTCCACTACGGCATATAATGCAATTGGTAGCCAATTTTATATGCAATTTAACTTAGTGGATCAAACTACCTAAATGTTAGACATTTTTTTGTCAATATTGATGAATTTGTGAACTCCACGCTATCGATTTACAGATGATGTTTATTTTGTTTATTGTTCATGATATTTACAAATAATGTATGGGAAAATTGACTTGTTGGTTATTTATTACCAAACCAATTTTGTCTGTCAATAAGAACCGTATTCATTTTCAATTGCACTCAGATGTCCTGTCCCTCAATCTGGGTTTACAGCCCGCTTCATGCCTCTGACCTCACCTGGAATCCACCTTCAGAGCAACCTATTCCACGCCTTTCGTCTGGGAAAGATCGCGTCTGTTTTCTTCAAATGCCTCGTGCGAATCTGCAGGGACAGTAAATGGTGCGAACAGGTGGGTGAAACTGTAGCCTGTTTCTTTATTTGTCTTTCTTTTGTATGTTTGTTTATTTATACATTTTATACATATTTCCGCATTCTATTGTTTAATACTAGTTATGTTGTAGTATATTTTTTTATTAACCAGGCAAAGAAAGAGGTTAGAGCTATAGAGCGTCTTGTTTGAAATTTTATATATTTTAGTGTTGATGAGGTTCGTGCAGTATGTATATGATGAATAAATAAAATAGAAAAAATAGTAATATAGATTGTTAAATGCAATTTCAGATCCATTAACATATGAAACATGCGTGCATTAATTTCTTGTTAATGTATTACAGCTCAGTGTAGTGTCTTATCATTAAATTATCACTAAATAATTTAAATACTGTTTTTTACTTTCTATTAATTCATCTTAAAAATTTCTAATCACATTTCTTGAATATTAAGAAACATTTAAAGTTGATAGAATTTTAAGTGAAGTTAATTATGCGACAACATATAAACGTTATTCACAAATTTAATTGTAAAAGAAAATATTAGACAAATATATAGACAAATTAACCAACATATTGAAATATATATATTTTTTATCATCATTATTTCTGTTACTTTTAAGTAGTGTTAAAATACTACTTACATAATTATAATAGACGTCAGTAAAATAATATATAGTGAATTGCTACCTCACGTTGCCGAGATATTTACAAATCATAATTAATTAGTCACCATAAGTTTAAATTAATCAATCAAGAATTATCTAAATACTTCAGCGTAAATCAGTTTGTTAAAGTCATTAGTACATACCGGGGTTCAATCTAGCTACCTACGGGTTTGAAGGCAGTCAGTCTAACCCACTTGGTTTTACCCATAGAAATCTGAGTTTTGCTACTTCTGATGAGCTAAGCCTAACTCGGGCGAGTCCGATCTCTATGGTTTCATCGTATAATTTAATCAAATAAGTTTTAAGGGAATTTATTAGTTAGTGTAATTATTTACTCTGTATTATTATTAATAACGTTTTTGATAATAAATACATATTAATAATTTTTAGGATAATTTTTTTATGCTTGTACCATAAAAATTTACTTTTATTATTAATAAATTATATGGGATTAGCAACACATATATTATAATTTATAAAATTATTATGTCAGTAAAAATAGTTTTTTATAGTCTATATATTAAATAAATAAAAATATTTAATTATATTAATTATAATAAGCTGTAGCGAATAAATATTTTTCGTAAATTAAAGTTAGTAGTTTGAATGTAATTATAACAAGTTTCAGATTAAGTAACATTTAAAACTATTTTGTGTGAATATCACCATTTAATAAATTTAACATTCTTTATCTATTCCTCCGTACTAAATTTTCAAAAATAATTTTTTTAAATTTATTAAAGCCGATATCCTATTTACATGTTCACAGGTCGCTTGTGAAGTAAATAGACCCATCTCGGATTCTAACTCCGCAAAGAGCTCATTCTTTTATACCATTGAGCGGTGGACACATGTTGAAGTCGGAGAAAAGAGAGGATATCGAAACATTGTTGAGAAAAATAGTAAGTTGTTTCAAGAATTGTCTATTATCGTATAAATAATTTGCAAAAATCTTTTCGTTAAAAACTTTATTAAATTATACTTTGTGAAAAAATATTTTATATGGAAAAAATCTTGTGATTTGAAAGTTTATATGATAATTCCATGAAATGATCTTATTTCTTAATTTCTTGAGATAGTACAATAGTTAATGGTTAAATATTTTTGAAATTGGAAATCAAAAATGAATTAATTAGCAAATGTTTTGTTTGTATTTAACAGACATCTTCAAGCTGTGTCTATATATATTATTGACGAAATTTTTTACATTTGTTTCATTTTTTAATATGGTGATAGCATTTTAAAATATTTCACTACTAAGTAATACGAATTCTGCATATATAAGTTATGAACTATTTAGCCTTAACAATAAATTTCAAATAACTAAGAAAAATGTGCAGTATTAATTAATAAAATGTTTATAAAAATTTACAAAATTTATATTATTGACTAAAAATACTTTTTTAATAAACAAGAAATAATTTGATAATAATAATTGTGACCCAAGTTTATGAAAAAAGTGGAATTAAGAAACTGTAACAAACTAAGGTCAAACTTTCTCTTTTTGAAAATATATTTATGTATTCCAAATATTTATTTTGCTATGTACACAATTTTTTTTTCAAAACTGAAATTTGTATTACATATTATATAGATGAGCGCGATGTTTAACAAAATCAATAGAATTGATATTTTAATTAAATATTTTTAGAATTTACATTTTCACTACATTCGAGTAGCACTTAAATATTATTTGTTTACATATATATAATAATATGTACTTTTTATAAAATAACTATTTTGTAATTTATGCAGACTCGTGAAAAGTTATTTCGATTTATTATTTTTGAAAAAATATTTCTGGGTTAATATCCGTTTTCTTTTTGCTTACTTATAAAAAGTATATATTTGAATTTAACCGTCACAATAAAAAGTGTAAATTAATTTAAAAAATAAACACAATTAAATAAAAGTAATCACATTAATAATCACAAGATAATGCTGATGATATTTTAAATTAAAATAATATATGCTAATTTACTTTTATTGCATACAAGTATTAAAAAAATATAAATATTATTATTTTAAAAATAATTACAATATATTTATAGAAATCATAAAATCTATTTCCAACACACTTTCTATGGATCCTGCAGATTACAGTTCCCTCTGTCACTACTCCGTCTGCCTTAACGCCACTCAGACGGCAATCGTCTTCTTCATTCTCATCTTCCTCGTACTGCTCGTTCTATCCCTTCTCCTGGTCCTATACCGCCGTCACCAATCCTTCGAACAGGCTCTCAACCGGGGTCATCGCCTCACCTCCGCTGCTGCAGCAGTTGCCATCTCCGGAGGCGGCGATCATCACCATTCTAGCCAACCGGCTCGACTAGCCTCTTCAGCTATTGCCAATGGCGCTCTCGATATTTATACTGGCAGTGGAGGTCACGTGCACACAGTGGAGGAAGAAGAAACTCCCCTCGATGATTCTAAATGTTCATCTCCGCAGCATCCAATGAGTGGTGGTTATAATTCGTCGACAGTGGGGGGCCAATCAGCACTTTCCAGTACCATCATGGGTGAGTCGTATCGATCGATGGCTGGTGGCGCCTACATCTCTCCCTCACTGACTATCGATCGCGACAGATCGATTGATCGGTCACAGTCTAGTGCGCTGTTAGGCAGTCGGCCCGATGTATGCACCTGTGAACGGACGGTCCATAGATCCTTCTCAGTAACCTCAACCTCACAAGTCTAGATTTTATAGAATGTTCTTCCATTGAAGGGCCTAAGCCCATAATGTTTCACATTTTCGTATCGCCATTTTCATCATTCAATCACAATTTCTGCTAACATTTTATTGAATTGTGTACATATATAAATAGATATGTGGCGTAAAATTTCCCATCAGCTAAATATATAATACATATATAAATCGTTATTGTAATAGACGTACATAATGAGAATATGTAATCCATCATTCTTTATAGCAAACACTTCCATATATATATATTAATGAGTGCGCTATAATTAAAAGTAAATTGGACAATAAGGATTAGCGTATGAAAGGCATTTGTAGATAACTTACGATGTACTAAAATCATTTTTAAATACATACTTACGTATTACCGTGTTGTAGGTTATTCATTCAATTTATGTTTTCTGTCGTAAAAATCGTGTAATAAATGTTTAAAAATGAAAGATAATATTTAGTAATCGATGGTCCCGTTAAAACTGTTAATTTTTTAAATATATATTATCATAATATCTTGTATTATACTTCATATTATGATTTATTATATGTATATATTATTTCTAATATTGTATTGAAGATTAGTACCTATAGTAGTTAATTTGACTAACTACTATGAATTTTAAATAGTAATCTGTCACTTTAACCGAATTTTAAAATTGTTTAACGTTTTTATCTATAGGCTGCTCGCTCGTTTATATTTGATTAAAAGTTTATTATTTCATATGGCAAAACAATAATTGTATTGCACAGTGAAATTTTATAGCAGACGTATAGAAAAGTTTTCTAGTTATTTAAATCTGGGACAAATATGTTAACTAATTTAGCAATATACGACTACATTTGACATTTTCTGTTGCCATCGTTGGGTGTCAAAAAAATATACGTTTCGTGGGTAATATGATTTTTACATATTTAGATAAATTATTCGTATTAGTTCCTTACGTAATGTAGACATTCTGTTTAATATGTAAGTTTTTGAATTGTTTGAAGCGCAAGTATGTTTGAATATTATTTGAGATGTTTTATGTACAGAAACCGAGTAATTATTTATTAACATGATTGTGTCATATTGTTGACTATATTTTAACAAATGCAATTATATTAGGTATATTCTAACAGTATATTTTATCTATTTTTATGTATATTACAATCATTTCTGTGAATTCTAAATAGTGTAATAATTTTCAAAAATGTAAAAATATTATTTACCACTCACCAAGTTGTAATCAAAATATATTAAAACATTTCAAAACATGTCATATTTATATTTTTGCATATTAACATAAATGCTAATATATATGGCATAGATTATACGTAAATATTTTATTAATTTTTAAAGGAAAATAATAATTAAAAATATATCATTAATATTATATTCTTAAAAGGTTGCAACTTAAGAAGTCTATGACAGAATGTCCATACGTTATTTAATATTTAATATTTCATCTAAAATAATAATAATAAATTGTTTAAATATATGTATTTTTTAATTTGAAGAACAGTATTCCACCATAAAGAATTGAAAGATTGTATTGTTTGTTTGGCGAATAATTTTTGATTTGAACCATTTATATTCTATACTACACTACATATTCAACATTTAAACGCCTGCATTTTTATATAATTTGACATTCTGAAAGATTAAAAGATATTACAGAAATGAATCAAATAACGGTTTAAATGATTTTAATTCAAGAATAAAATTTTGTGGTTAATTTAATTGTTTAATTTACCATTTATTAAACAAATATATATAAATAAATGATAACTATTTTAATTAATAGTCAAATTATTTCCATGTTAAGCATTGAAGAACTTTTATGTAAAATTTTAAAAATTGACTACTTAATGTCTAATACTACTTTTAAGTAGGCTATATTTATATTAGTTGAATAAAAGTAAATCCAATATTTTGAAGAACAATACCGTAATTAATATTTAATATAATTACCTGTTTAATTTAACGGTAAACTTGAATGGTTCTAAAGTATGAGAAGGAAAGAAACAATAAACAATCATTAACTGTTTTATTGATAAATAAAAACTCACCAAGATCACCTTAGAAAGTATAATAACTTACATACATATATAAGGTATTCGGTTCTATAAAAAAGTTTTGAAAATGTATTTAAAATATTTGTCAATTTGATTACTTTTTCAGCATTTGATATATGGGGTCGTTAAGTCTTTTTTGCGTTTGTTGCTAATGCTCAATAATTCAACAGTATTCCACAAATCCATCGCATCTCATCCCACGATTTCCTTGTCCTTTTTTTGTCGGCAACTGTAATTTCCCGACTAAAATATCGCGAAGGGAAGTCGAGGCATCGTATAATGGTCGTAGGGTATATCAACCCTCTCTTTCGTCTATTATACCTCTCATTTCTCTGTCCTATATTATTGGATTGATGTGTCCTTCTGTCCCAGATATCTCCCGATTTGTGTAATAAAATTTCCAATTTTTTTCCTTGAAATTTGTCATTCAATAATTGCGTTTCCATAAAATTTATGTTTATGTAGAAGTAACAAAATAGGTGCTACTTTAATAAGTTTCGTAGACTATAATAATATACAGATAGTAATACCAAAACAGTTATTTAATAATAACCTTAAATGTGATATACGTAGATTTTATTAGAAGCAGTCTGGGGGATAATTAAATAAAGAACAATATTTTTAACAGAGTGTAATTTCATTGAATTTGTATAATAAAGTATAGTATACCAGTATAAATCATATGTGATCAATTAAACCAGTAACATGTCCTATTCCTTTAACCTGCAAAATAATTTATATTATCGGTTTTCATTTTTTTATTAATGTAATATTCGGATAAATTTAATAGTTTAAATTTTATAGATGCAAAAAATTTAATAATTTAATATTTTAAAATATATGTACATTATAGATATATTTTTAAATTTTTAAGTATCATTAAAAAGATGACACCATGCATGTGTGCACTATAAAATTGCTTTAGAATATATTGGTATATAAAAACTAACTATACAAAGCCATAAAATTATACAGTTTTAATGGTCTCTTCAATAATTATTGCAAATAATAAAATTTGAATTATTTATTAATAACATTTTCGATAAAATGTAGTATTTCTAGAGTTCTCACAAAATGTATTCATACACTATAAAGCATATATATCCCTATATATGTATATATATATATATATTGTCTCGTAGAAATGTATTAATTTTGTTTCAGTCCATGGAAGAAATTTTATGTATGTATAGATGTTTGTGTAATTCAATACAGGTATGCATAAAGTAAAACTTTTGAAATTTGTTCTAAATATATATATTAGCAATAGGAAAAAAAGAAACAGAAATGTTTTAAAATTATAAATTTTCATAATAAAGTAAACATCAATCGTGGCTTATTCCAAATTGTAGCTCATATATATATTTATATGTATAGTTATAAAAAGCATAATGCCGAATGTGTAAATCTATTCAATAAGAGATACCGTGGCGGTATAATCTGGAATTGACCTTTGATATCAAGACATGATTTATTTAACTTATATTTGCTTCAAACAGCAACAGATTGGCAGCAAGCTGAGTATGTTTGCAGACACGCCACAAGTGAATGAATTTATTTATCTGTGAGCCTTATATATAGAAGATATTTCGGTCTCCCATATCTAACATATTATAATCTATAAAATGTTATTCGGGATATCATATTTGTATACATATTATATATATTATAATATGTTTGGTTGTGTATAAGTTACACTCTACGTGTCTGTTATGCTGTAATATCTCAGATTAAACATATATTATAATGAATAATTGTAGAGGAGTGGCCTTTGAAGCAAACACATATTATACACCTACTAGACGATTGTCATAGGACGGATGCAATCCATTTTACATAATTCTTTCCCAAATTGCCGTGATGTGATTTGAAGCGTATCAGCAATTATGTTCACAAACAATATAACGTAACTTTATACGCACCCGCGCACGAGTTACAATATATCTAACTAATTAAAAAGTCAAATTTGTAGACATAAATTAACAAGTTAAAATATTAGAACAAGTGTGAGAGAAGGGGATCGCAAACAAGGAATAAATTCGGACAGAAAATGCGACAATTAAATATTACAACTCTTAAATTCTCTTTGCGCTGTTGTGCAATTATATAATTGCAGGCGGCAGAAAAGTGTGACATAAAATTTGTTCAGGCGAGTCGGAATATTTAATTCTGTGGTGCGTATTCCTTTTGTATAATTAATATTTGAAGGACGCAATAAATTGTCACCAATTATATTATGAATGCTTTCGTTATATAATGGATATATGCGGGTGGCTGTTTTTCACAATTATGTATAATCAAAGCCTCGAGGAAGTTGTTAATCTCTGGCACTTATAAAAGGCCTAGAGAGGGTGATTTATTTGAAACATGAATAAAAACAATATTTATGTTGCAAGATAAAAACTGTAAAGGTCAGATTATAAATGAAATATGTGGCGTTCTGGATTGAGGCTTTTATATAATAACACATTTTGTAATACCTATTAGATAAGAATCCTTTAGAATTCATTGTCTTTCCCTAGCACATGTATAGCACATTAATATATATCTGTTCATGACAAAGGTTGTATGCAATTTATAAAATGTATAATATATAATATTGATAGTTATTGTGTTATTTTAAAGATACCTATAAATATGTGCATTTTAAAACAATTTAGAAAATATTTCATATTGTTTTAATTCTCGTTATATGTAATAAACTGTTTTATTTATTTTTCATATTTTTATGTGATTTTGATATTTCTTTATAATATGTATGTATATACATGTTTTTTAACCGTGGATGTCGCATTATAATATATCATATAATATATTCATATATATAATATTCAGACTCACAAGATGTATGCCATATATAAGTCACCATTGTCATCACTAAAGCCATCATTGAATGATCATGATCATTGATTATAAAATGACGAACCTTAATGAGAAATTTATATAATATTATGTACGACATTATATAATGTATTCATTTTTACAAATTAAAATCCGTCATTTTATGTAAAATGTAAGTATATTATACAGTAAAAAACCAAATCTAGAAAAACTATCAATTTCGGTTAAATTGTTTGAAAATATAGATTAAAGTTTTATGCAAACTATACAATACGTTAGTTTGCTTTGAGAGACGTTTAAAAATCAACAAAATAATTATGATAAAAAATATGCATTCTAAAATTATCTATTATACAGAATACAACAAAAGTACCTACTTTTTCATATTCATTATCAATTAATAATTAATATCAAATAATTTTTTTAAGACTTATTATTGTGACATATTTTTTTACTATAATACAAATAAGGTATAAAATGTATATCCCAAATATATGTAAAATAATTGACTAATTGAATATTTGTATTTTGTACTTATATCTTGTAGTATTGAAGTCTTTATAACAAACATATTGTATATTAAATCCATGAAATCCTTATTATATAAATAACATTTTCTCTATAAGATATTCTTTGAAAAATTAAGGGAGAAAAAATAATTAAAAAATCTTAAAAAGGTTAAAATAAAACAAAATGTAGTTATTGACATAACGATAAAATTAAATATAAACTTAAGTAAATATTACATATTTTCCTACGTAACAACGCTTATATATTGTAAGTATACGTTAATATTTAAACATACACACATATATATATATATATATTTATATGTATATATAAATTCAATTGATTTGAAAATAGCAAATTAAATAAAAAGTAACATTTTTTGTAGATAACAACTTTAAAAAATCAATAGATTATAGATAAAAAATTATATATTTGTTAAATATTACATATATTCACCACTTGAATTGTTTATCTCCAATAACAAGAAATTTTTTTTTTTTATTATAAGGTCACGACTGTTTCGCAATAAATTCATTTATTCATTCTGAAAAAATTGTTCAACTTCTTCTTTGCATAATTGTATTTATAGGACTGTCTTTTTTATCTTCAATTTGCAGAAATTAAATATGCAATAATCCAATATTATCGTTTATACTAAATATAAAAATATTAAGTATTATAGGACATATTATAGTTTCATATGTCGATGATTGTCGATTATTTCTAAATAAATAATTATCTACATACATATTCCAATAAATATAAAAATAAAAAATTATTCAAAATATGAAATAATAATTACTTTCTTTATTATAATTATCTTTAAGGACTATATAATAGAGAAACTCTTATAATGTGATTCTTATATTACATCTACGAACGAGATATAAATATTATACCTATAGATCATTAATTATAGTTTATGGTTTTATTATTTCTATAAAATACTTATCAATCATGTATATATTTGGTCTTTTTTATTTTTAAGATTCTCTCATTTTTATTACTTATAAAGTAGGTATTATTTAAAAGATATCATTAAAAGAATCATTATAGTTAATCAAATTAATGGTGGTAACAAAATGAGTATAACATGTTACTGCTCATTGTCATTATCGTTATATATAAGCAGCGACAGATTTAGAGGGGAGTGTGAAGAATGTCCGATTTAGAGATGGGTGTGAAGAATGTCCGATTTAGAGGGGAGTGTGAAGAATGTCCGATTTAGAGGGAGGTGTGAAGAATGTCCAATTTAGATGGGGGTGTGAAGAATGCCCGATTTAGAGGGGGATGTGAAGAATGTCCGATTTAGAGATGGGTGTGAAGGATGTCCAATTTAGAGATGGGTGTGAAGAATGTCCGATTTAGAGATGGGTGTGAAGAATGCCCGATTTAGAGGGGATGTGAAGAATGTCCGATTTAGACGGGTGTGTGAAGAATGTCCGATTTAGAGGGGAGTGTGAAGAATGTCCGATTTAGAGGGGGGTGTGAAGAATGTCCGATTTAGAGGGGGGTGTGAAAAATTTCCGATTTAGAGGGGGTGTGAAGAAT
>JAYRBW010093114.1:0-20959 GCA_036023295.1 Invenusta paracnida
GCTATCATAGTGAAATGTAAAATTAATCATAAATAAATCTACAGTACCCACCTTTTTGCGCCACTTATAAATGGTGCATATGATTTTTTAATGTCTGGTGGCGCCATTGAATATTTAATAATATATATATTAATTTTGTGGGTAATCTCCAAGTTTCCCGCATTAAATTATTTTTGCTTTTTTTAACGTGTTTTTTTTTAAGTTTTTTTAATGTATTTTTTAATGGTTTCTTTGTTAAATTAATTTTTGTTTTTTTTATAATTTATTTAAATGTATTAAATACTTAGTAATTATTACTACTAAGTAAAATAAATAATTAAAGTAAAATACTTAATAGTATTACTCCTTACCCATCTCAGGAGTTTCTCTGGTGCTGCATTATACAAACTAACTTTTTCGGAAATATCCTACATTTTGGATTAAACATTATTATGACTTCTGATTTGTTACTTGTTACTTGTGATTCATGTATAACATTGTTTGTCACAATAATTTATAACATAGACAGGAATTTTTAATAGGGGATCATACTATAGAACAATGGGTGTGCCAAATTACAGAATATTTTTGCTGCATATTTTTGTACAATCTGTATAATACATTTTTTAGGGAGGAAATCAGACATCTAGCCCAAATTTTGATTCTGGAAGGCACACAAATATAAATGCTAAATGCTTAAAAGCTAATAATTAAAAAAAAACATACATATTTATTTCACAAAACGAAAAATTCAAGGGGGAATATTCACTTCATGTCTCCTGCCTATCCAATTTTTTTAAGTATGGCTGTGTCATGGACAAGATCATTACACAAAGCATATAGAATGCAACAAGGGGTCTGCTTTTTAAACAAATTTAAGATAATTCATTAAATGCATGATTTATAATAATTGTGAATTTTTGCAGAATATGTGAAATACCTTGAATTGAAAAAAATATAACAGTGCAGCATGTACTTTTTTGAAATTTATCATACCATTATTAATAGTTTGTCATTAATTATTTGCCTTATCATGCTTTTAGGTGCACCCTAATAGTAACAACTAATAATATTAATTTTAATATCCTGTAACTATACTAAACTGTAAATTGTCATGCAGAATTATGCAATTAAGTGAAAATCTTGCCTTTGTCATATACAAGATCTTGTCAAAAAAGGCCATCTAAAAAGATTGTCCCTGTCCCCACCTAGGGGCACCAGAGGCTTTTGTGCTCTAGGTGCCTATATGGCTTTATCCTAGGGGTGTCATATTTTTAAAGAGGGGGTTATAATAGATATGTTTAGATTTATGTTATTTAGATATGCACCTGCTATCTATGATTATATTAGAAGCCTGTCATCAGGTATATAGTATATGTAGTGTATACAATTGCATACAGCAAATTGCCTTTTATGAAATTATATTTATTTTTAATTACTATTTGTAAAAAATATGAATAATATTAAATAAATAATCATTTCTATCATCTCCACTTTTGTCATTTATTTGATCAGATTAATAGGTATGCATACACTTCTTAAAAGTCTGGTAGCAGGCTATGTTATATATAATTGATTAAATATAAAAATATATTATTTCATTATTATATTTCAGTACTAAACATATTAATCTTTTACAATTTAATTATATTGATTGATGTATTAAATATATGTGCAGGGCCATAGGAAGAGTGATGCATTAGATGTAAATATACCCCCTCTGAGGAAGTCTGGCACCCCCTCTAAAGAACATTAACAGACTTAAGGAATTTGAATGCCCCAGTTACCATATTTTCTAAGGCATTTTCTAAGAATATATCTATATACTTGTTTTTAGTTTTTATAGAACCTCATTATAGCATAGATATCTTCTTCAAGCTATACAATGCTTTAATTTGTAGGAATCTCTACTGCTGCCCATTATATAAAAAAAAACAATATAATTTCCCTCTGTAAGAATTACTGCCACCTTCTTTATGAATATGCAGCCTTAAGATTGTCAACTACCATCCTAGATAAGGATCTCTACTATTGCCCTCTAAATGATTTTCTTCTGTCCCCATCATAAACATCTCAACTCCTGCTCATTTATAAGAATCTTTATTTCTGCACTTCAAAGGATTATTTACTGACTCTCTTTGGTAGTTTCTCTACTACCACCTTTCATAATATTTTCATTTCTGATGCCATCTATAAGACTATTTATTACTGACTCACAAAAAAATATCTATTTTTGCCTTCCAAAAGATCCCATACTCCAGCCCTCCAATAGTTTCTCTGCTACCACACCTAAAACTATGTACTACTTCACTTTATAATATTTTATAGATTCTTTGGGATATTTTACAGTTGCCCTCAATAAAAATATTATCTGTTTTCACTCTATCTATATTGCTGGGTTTGTGTAAAAAATTTACTATCAACAATACTCTAAAAATATTATAATCCTTTTTTACTTTAATAAAATAACTGGCAATATTCCAATAACTGCTCTCTTTAATATTTTAAAATATTTAGATATGTTTCAAAGACTGATCAATTAGTCATAGAAAAAAAGCACAGACTTCAACTTGTCCTAGTCAAGTCTGGATATGGGAAAACTTAAAATGGGGTGATTTCATGGAAACATTCCACATGTACATAATTTATTACTATTTTTAAAATATATAATTTATTAATTATTATACATACTCAAAATTACTTTTAATTGTTTTAATGAGTTATTTTATGATCCAATTTTTCGTGGGAATAAAGTAATGTTTTGAACTATTTTGCACTCTTGACCAATTTTAAAATTTCAAACTTCTTGAAGAAAAAAATTTTATAATAGATTCTTATATAAATTTATTTGTACAGTAATGTGGAAAACCTGTATATATATATATGTATTTATTATATATTTGTAAAGAGGTGGTTACTAATTTGATATCTTTTGATAAAACACATACACAAGTTTGGATTCCCCTTTAAGTATTTTTTATTATGCAGTTTATTTAATTCAATAAGTCATAAATATCTTATTATCATGTGCTTTTTCAAAAAATATTATTCAAGTTGATGAAACCGGTGCTAGCATTTTCAAATTACAGATGTCTGTTCATTTCTACTCCTCTTTAAAATATTTTTTGTATATATGTATTTGTGAACAATAATATAATGCTCTTATGGATACTTTTTTTTGTGACTTATAGAAAATTATTTAAAGATTTTTCTAGAATTTTTTATTTGCAAAATTAATTTTTTATTTGAATTGAGGCTAAAACCAAACTCAGCAATATTGTGGAAATGAAATAGTGGACTTAAATATGTTAACAATTCGGAATAATATATTTAATATGTCTAATAAAATTCCTTAGGTATGTTACTTTTACCTATAATACTGACTGACAAACTTCCTAGTAAAGTTAAAGTATTTTCTCTGATGCCCCTATCAAATAAACCTTCTTAAATGGCCTTGATTAGTATATTTATATGTTAAAGATATTCACTAATAAATAGTAATATGGTATTTTGTCCTAAAGGAGGAATAAGGCTATCTACTTATAGGCCCAAATTAATTTCAATATATGTCTATTTTTTAATAAAAATCTTTATCACTTAAAAAAAATTACAAGTTAATCTTAATTATATAAAGTAGAATTACATATAAAAATCTATCATGTCATAATTTATTATTGTATCATTATTATAATTATATTATACATATTTTTAATGTCTATAATTCAGCATTGCTAATATATACATTATTTGAACAATATAATTTGTATATCATTGGTAAATTCATACCATTTGCAAACTGTATATATTATTGATAAATATATTATTTACTAATAATACACCATATACTGTTTGTAAACCATATATTGATCATTGAAAAATAGGACAATTATATCTTAAAATTTGCCACTGATTAAAGAATAATAAGATAAATCAATTTCTTATTTATCAAATTTTTAAAAACTATCAAGTATTTTTGACATTTGCTAATTGTATATGCCATTGATAAATAAGTAAATATAGGCATTTTATTTGAAAATAACTTGCTTTCAATTTTTTCAACTGTATATGCTATTGACAATTAAATATTAAGCATTTTAATTAGAAAACAATTTACCTTCAAACCTATCAACATGTATATACCATTAACATACCTTAGTATTTATTTATTATGATAAATAAATGACTTTATATATTTCTTCATCCATGGTATATATAGTTTACAAATATGAAAATATATTTGATACTTAAATTGTTTTTTATAAAGATTTATCAATGCTACATATGGATAGTAAATTTGAAAGCCTATTATTTTCTAATTACAATCTTTGATATATTTATTTTTCAATAGTATATACTGTTGCAAATATGAAAAAGTATTTCATACTTAAAATTATTTATTTTAGCATTTGTCAATGATATGCACAGTTGGCAATTTCGAACGATTTTCTTAATTGAAATACATTTAGAAATAGATTTTTTAACTATTCTCTAACAGTAATACAGTTTATGATTAATTTTTACCACCTTAAACCGCATTAATATTTTATTCATAAACAGTATTTATCACTGATGAATTAACATATAGTCAAACCATTCATAAACCATACATACATTTGTAAAGGATAAATAGGAATTTTGGCAATGGCACATATTTGTGGCAAATGACATGGATTCATCAAAAGTATATGCAACATTATCATGCAAATATATATTATAATGATATCAATTTATCATAATTTAGACAAAAATCTCACGTCTCCTACCATTTTCACCGAATTATCATTCACTTTCATTGATCAGTTCAGCCATTTGTGCTTTGATAGAAAACATATTCAATCCAGATTTTATAAATCTTTCGAACTTGTTTTATTTGTAAATAGATTGTCCAACTAAGTTGAAATTTTGAATATCTAGTCTTGGGAGCATTAGGAACTTAGCTTTCCAACTTAATTAATCATTTGTTACTGTGTCTATCTATTGTTTCATTTTTGAGTCCATCTTGACTACAATAAATCTATTTGAAATTGTGAAATAATCTTAATTTTTGGACAATGTTTATAATTCCTGATTTTGGTTTAAAATTTAATTCTACTAGTTTATTACTAAAAACGATTTTAAAATAATTTTTCAGAATTGATAAGAGTGAGATTGTTTTATGTATAAATTTTATAATACATACATTACAATTAATTGAGTCTCGATCATTAGTCTAATAAGCTTTCTATCAAAAAGGTTAATAAAATAATCCTTTTAAATAAAATTTTCGAAAACGCATAATTTTTGCTTTGACGAATATCTACAACATTATAAATTCGAAATCAACAAAAGTGGAAACATGGTCAGTTATTTGATTTGTTAATCACTATTCTTTACACATTTAATTTTGCGATATTATTTATTATTTTGTTAAACTAAATATTATAGTTATATATTGCTAAGTTATGTGAAATATGTGCCTGGACTTTTCATCTATGTAGATACAAATTCTTTCTTATCTAGATTTGTCCTGTGTATACCTCCGCGCGGCTTATCACAATTCCATAAATTGACATTGCCTTTTGTACTGAATCAAGTGCATTATGTACAAATTAAACTAAACATTTTTAAACTGTTTCAATCTTTGTAAATCTCTAGGTATTATTTTCTAGAAACTTTGTAACTCGACAATTATTGTATCGTGTATTAAAATTGTTTACGACCGAAGTCATGCTTTGATGACACAAAATTGTGAAGTGCGCACTTCTTATTAAGGAGTGTCACAATTATGACAAGTACACGTGTATCTATTTTGTCAGTCGAGGTAACAGTAACATTCAGGGACACACTATTGCTCTGAATGTGTTTGATCGCGAGAGTCAGGTAAACTTTGAAATTCTGAATTCATTCAAAAAGGCCTATGTACTTTATATTAGTATTGTTTGCAAATGCTTGGCCACTTATTTGGAAGTCATTTTAGTAAGAGAATCATCAGGGGAACTATGTTACAGATCGCTTTACACAATAGCGACTATCATTCTCTTATTAAAATAAATTGAGTCTAGTTAAGCTGTTTCAATAATTATATTTAAATCTTAAGATCTGTATAATTTGGTGATCTTTGGACATATAACACAGTGTTCAATTACTTCATTTATTTAGTATTATTGCAATGTTTACTAGTTGCTGTTCCTTTTATATTGTAAACTCTAATCATTTATTCATTATGAATGAATTAAGATGTTTTATTTTTTGTAACTTTCATTACTGTGTAATTAATTGTCTGTTTTAACTCTTTGTTTCACTCTATCAAAAACATTTCACATGCAGCCAATAACTTCTTAAAATTTGGAAAGATATTATTCCATTTTAACTTTTAAAAACGTTTTGATGCACGCATACCAAAACTTTTTAACAATTCTCACATTTGGCATTTTTTTTAAACTTGTTTAAATACCATTTTAACTAAATTGTTCCACTATTAACGTTTTTAATATTCAAATGTTTAATACTCTCTAGTTTAAATTTTCAGAAATTCAAATTACTAAACTTCGAGAGCGTTTAAATGAAAATGATCGGGAAAAACAGGAGCAGCGCATTGCTCAAATAAACACCGAAAGTCGGCATAACGCCGAATTGGAGGTTCTGAAATTGAGACTCGATGGTTTGGGAGTTGTGAGAAATCACATGCATACCTGCTCCCAAAACCTATTGATAGTTAGGACACAGGTGAACACTATGCTTGCCATGGCTGGGAGAGCGCGTCATGTGGTTTGTCCTCAGTGTGACCACGGGTTTCGTGTACCCGGACAATATGATGAAATGTATGCTCCCAACGATATCATCGATGAGCACTTTCGAGATCTTGAGAGCTTGGGTGAGTTACTGTGATATTGGTGCTGCACGAACAGTGGCGATGTATAAATCCTGTTTTCTATTTTGTCAGCCTCGGAACCAGAACCGGCCGATTTACTACAACCAATTATGGGTGAGCTCGTTCATTGAGTTAGTCTAATTTAAGGATATGTATTATCTTGTCATTCGATCATTTTTATTCCTATCGTGATATTTTTTCAGATCGTGAACAAATGATATCACCTATTCCAGGTTAGTTGATAGTATTTAATCTAAAAACCGTCTTCTAATGAAGTAATATTTTTTCCTGTTTGCCAATTTATTCTCTTTTTATATTCTGTTTCTTATTTACTCGTATTTCAGTGCCTCAGCCGCCCGAAATGCCAGGTCAGTTAATACCGATTATAAAATTGATATTTGTGTGTCTTGAAGTTGTTTAACATTTGTTTTCCATTGACACTGTCTTTATTTCTATCGCCTTCAGAGCCAGAAATTATCCCCTACGAAATGCCAATTGTTCCACCTGAAACATTAGGTACGCTCCATTTATGATATTTTTTTTTATTTATAATCATGTTACTTTGGTACTATAATTCTAAAATAAACACAGTATTCCTATTTGAATTAGTATCACTTGTTCAGTGTTTATTAATTAAAAGATCATTCGAATTTTTATAGATATAGTGTGTAATTTCTATGTTATTCTTAATTCATATTAACGATTCTCCGTACGCCAATACAAAAACGACTAACTTGATCCAAGAGAACAACTGTTGTTATTTATTTTTTCCAAATATTGGATTTGATTATTTCACTGATGTGTATGAACTTCACAAAGGTATTGGTTGTCTGTGATCTTATCGTGATGAGAGCAATTTACTGCTTAGTGATAACGATAAATGTCTAAGCTATTAAAGTTGTTATATTAACGTAAACAATTAAAATTTAATTATAGGGCCGTTATTAATTAGTTAATTAGAAAATAAATAAGTACATACGAAGCTAACTAAAGCGGGCAGCGCAAATAGTTAACATACGGTATTTTCATTCCTTACTATTGTTTTAATGACGCTGTGTGTAAGGAAATCTACTAATTAGATAATCGTGATAATAATCGCGAACTCCATATTTGGCTGCGACGCGTAACTCATAAACTACTAATTTTTATTAATCAATAAAGGATAATAATATCGAAAATTTATACAACTGAATTTTTCGAAGTACTAATTATTATCAAATAATCGATGAAGTTTCATGCAGTTGACAACTTTTGCGCGTAACTCCTTTTTACAGGTCAGTATACTCAGACGAGTGAACCTAACAACTCCTCTGTTGGTTTACAAATTGTCTTCAATACTGAACGTGAGTTTAAATTGGAATAATTGTTGTCAATATGTAATCGGGATGAAAGAAACATAATCTTTATAGAGAAAATATTGTTTATTTTAGATTATATTTTTCATAATAGTAGTAGGTTTGGGGCACCTCTGGATCACACACTCCCCCTGCCCTTGCTGCTCCCACCTCCTTTAAATGTGCGCGGGAATTAAAAAAAAACGATTCGTCTCCTAGCAACGTAAAAATTGTGCGTGTCATATTTATCCCTTCATTTTTATTTATTCATTTATATGTAAATGAAACATAAGAATTAAAAGCTATAATATATTTTGAACACACTAAAAAAATAGTAAACAATATTTAAGTTTACACTTATAAATTCTCAACGAAATTGATACATTATTGATTATCAAATTTTCAAATTCCGATTTAATATCAAAGACAAATTTGATTATGGATATTTTATTACAGAATTGGGGATTTAGCTAAAGTTACAAATTCGCTCTGTGGTCCTCACTTTTGACTAATATTACCGTATGGTTGTCTCGTTTTAAGGTTTCATGTCACATTTTCTTTGTTGAAAATTGTTAAATACATTAATTTCCTACGTTTCTGAATATAGTTTATCTCTAACTGTGTAATCCTGCAAAAATCAGTTCATTTCAATGCAGTTCTGTAAAAGTCAATAAAAAAGAAATAAACGGGAAATAATCTTTAAAATATTGGACATTCATCGTGTATATCCGTGTATTTTGGAGACACAATCAATCCTATAACAAACTCGCTGAACTATTTAATTTTGTTTATAATCAGATGTAAATTTCATATCATTCTAATGCACGTAAGGAGTTCGGTACTGCTGTACTTAGGGTCTTTTTCACCCTGTAATTCATTAGTATTCGTAATTATAGCAGACTTATGTGGATATTGTTATAATTTTTACAGATATCGGTCTGCAAAGCTCTGTTGAACAACAAGATGCACAGATTCAATGTGAGATCCAATTTGAAATTATTTCATCCATTGTATTTAATTTAAAGCTTTAAAATCGTTAATTTCTTAAAATTTAATTTATAATTAATTTCATAAAGTCAATTTGAATATCAAGTGTTCACATTCGCGCTTGATTAATTCTGCTTTTCACTAGTAATGACTATTCTTTGAAACATGTTTATGTGTTACAATTACAGTCTTTACAATCTTTACAGTTACGAAGACTTTATTTTCTCTGATTTTTTCCCATTTCAGGTGAGCTGGTCATCCGTTCCGACTCACCCACACCTAGTAAGTATGTCCTGTCAAATACCCATGGAAATTCACTTTGAATTTTGTCTCAAATGAAGATTGTCCGTCTATAACTCACATGCAATCGCAACTGATGAGGCTGTTTCACTATCACTGTTTATCGACTAAAAAGCAATTAATTACTCAACGACTAATACATTTTATTTAAAAAATCACAAACTTCAAACTTTAGAAATATACTACTGTTGATTATTATTAAGTTATATATTACAAATTATGAAATTCTTTTCGTAATATTTGCCAACATTAAAAATCATCACTTTTATATGTAGTTCAAATATATTCTCTGGATTATGTTAATTATAATGTTAATTAAATTTAAATACAGTCAAACCCCGGTTTTATGCCAGCCATGGTTCCAGTGAAAAGTGGCGGTTAATCAGTGTTGGCGGGAAATCGGGAGTTCTATTTTAAGTGTTAAATTTATGTATGTATTTATACTAGATGTATTTAATTATCGATGTTAATTTTTTAAATTATGAAACGTGTAGTACTTAATATATATATTATGTATATTCATTTACAGTATACAGACACACATATTTATTGTTGTACTAGAAAAAGAGGCAGGTTGGCGGATATATCGAGGTTTTATAACACAAAAATTGTGCTTTTGTTCTCAATTTTGATTGGCGAATGGCGGATAGCTGGGTTGGCGGTTAAATTATATTAAAATGCATACAAGGAAATTTGTTCCACAAAAATGTGGCGATAAAGCGGGGTTGGCGGATAATCGAGAGTCATAAAACCGGGGTTTGACTATATCAAGCTGCCCATGGAATTGATAATTTATTAATATGTAGTTAATAATTAAATTACCTTATTTAGTTTAACTATTAATGACAATGTACATGTTGTACTTGTCCAAATCTCTGTCAATAGACAAAGTAGAATTATTCTCGGCACCTAAAATTCACTCGTTCTGCATTATATTAACTTCAGGAATGTTGGAGGCTGTAAGGAAGTCAACTAAAGGTCAGGATCAACTGTTTATGACTGATATGGACGGCAGCTGGTCCGTCAAATGGCCCGTTGACATAGCAGTAGTGTGGAAGGGACTTATCAGGTCATTAGGGGGCTGGGAGATTTACAGTTCAGCCTTCCTGATACCCGCCAGTCTGGGAGGCTGGATGTTTTTGATTGGAATGCAGCCCCAACCACAAAAAAAGATTGGAGTGTATCCCACGATACCATTCTGTGATTACAACCAAGAAACAGCTAATCAGCTTCCTCTGAAAATTGGCCTCATTGTGCAAATATTAGATCGTGAATCCGGGAAACTTCTCATCGAAGGGAAGAAGAATTTCGATATTGAGGCCATTGGTCCATTCCCAAATCAGATGATCACCATCGCCAGGAACATCTTTAGTACTAACAGGGCTCCGATTGTCAATATTCAAGTCGTCCCTCCCTTCTCGGAATAAGTTTGATATACACATTCGATTGTTTAGAAATCTTTCTCCGTTTCTTGTTATACTTGACAGTTTTCTACTCTTTAGCAAATGTCTTAATATTCGTAGTTTAAAGTAAAACATTTATTATAGTTTTATATGTCATGTTAAACAGGACAACAAATATCCTGTTCCCAATTATTGTACCTATTTGTCACGTTTATGGTGACTTGTTTTATTGTAAACAGTATTATCTCTTTCAGAGGATATTTTAATCCTATTATTATTAAATTGTAATTCTAATTGCTAAAATATTTATGCAAACATTATTGCCTAATTATTGCCTAATAATTATACATTCTAATAATTTAATGTATAATGCATTTTCATAAATATTCGATGCCATGTCTTATTTAATATAGGTATCCATATTTTCAACATAAGTGTGTATCAAAATGTTATTTTACATATTATGTGTACACAATATATATATATTTCAAAATATTGATGTGTAGAAATGCGTTTTATTTTGTTATTATTATATTACTTTGACTAACATTTACAGTATTTCGTTTACTTCAAACCTTAAGGCAGAGTTTCTTGTATAATGTTCAATTGATGTGATTCAGAAACACTACGCATACAGCTCTTACTTCTAAAATATTTCATGAATTACTCTTAAATACACCTTTGATTATTTTTTTTCCTTTATGTAGTTATATCACAGGTTATTTTGCTTTAATGTAGACTAACATGATTTGTTTTGACCAATATATTTACATGAGCATTTTTGTACTTTTCCAATCGTGTATGGAATTTTAGGACATTCATAAGAAACTGTTTAAGAAAGCGTATATATTTGGAGTGAAATACATAATGATTTTGGTTACAAAGTAAAATTAAAATTTGCAATAATACAATTACCGAATGAATCAGATAGATAGTCTGAAAAATAATCGATCTGTTTACTATAATTGATATAAAGTATCAGTATTTATACTGTGTGTAATTCATAATTATTTAGAAGGGCTAGTTTTTTTAAATATATGTATATTCTTATACATAGATACATATTCTCTTAGTTATTCCGTATAAATTTATTTAAGATAATATGATGTATTATTGTTGGAATAAAGAAATATATTTGAAATTGTTTTTGTTCTTGAAAATAATACGAGAAATAAAAATGTAAAATGCAGTTTAATGTTTTTTATTAAATTTTTGGATATTGAAATATTTATTATCAGTTAATCATATGTCAATCAATAGTTATAGTTTCCCTTTTATGCAGTCTATAGAATCAGAAGGGGTATTATACACATAAAAATCGCTTTAGGTTTAGCTCAAGTAATCTTTTTTTAGTTTTTGCAGAAGTTGCAAAACAGTCATTTGCTGCATTCTGGAAAAGTAATCAAAACTATAATTAGCGTCGGAGTGGTTTATATATCGAAAATATAAAAAGTTGGCTTTAAGCTATGTATTCTTTAATGTGTATAAAAAGTCATGTAATATTTAAAAAGTATTATAAAATATATATAAATTGACATGGCACAACAGTTTAACATTAAAAAAGTCAATAATATAAAAGTACCAAAAAGTCATCTGTAACTTGTCAAAAGAATATTTATAAATATATATTAAGGTACTGCCAAGCTTCTTGTGGAGTGGAAATAGGCAGGTAATCGCTGGACGGAATTGGCAAAAAATCAATGACTTAAAATAACTTACATATATTTATATCGTTGTGTATATATGCAACAATATCCTGTATCAAGCACAGAAATGGATTAATAACTATAGCATTCTAGAAAGGACATTTGTTTAAATCGATCTCAGCATTACGTGTTTTTATTCGGAGCAGTCCTCTTTTAACATTTGATAGACAGAAATGGCCACTAAGTCTCAATAATATCTCAGTAAGATACACTTGGATTAAGTGAATTGGTTGAGTTTATTGAAAGAAGAATTTTTTGTGCGATGTTCTGCAATGTGACAATTTGTGATGTAATTTAAGGCGTTCGGTGGCGAGCGTCTATATTATGCAAAGTTGGAAAACTTCATTTCTATTAGTTATTAATCCATTGCTACAGTATCAACAATGTCAGCATTCAGTATTAACTTTTGAAAATACGGAAATAAATAAGAAAATTATGGCGGCTTGCAAAGGTGATGTGAAAGAATTATTTTTGTATAAAGTGCGTGTAATCAAATAATTAGAATGTAATGTTTAATATAAAATAAATCATGTAAATAATTGATCGTTTCAATGACTCAATATTTAGAATCTTTATTAGTGTTTGTATACTGTATTATAAGATGCCTTGAATATTTATGATGTACAGAAAGAAGTGAGTTTAAATATGTCAAACGTCGGATTCCATTAAAAAAATGCTTCAATGAAAAGATATCCCAAAAAGAACATGTGTTCGAGAATATAATATAAATCATAAAATGTACCCATCTGATATATACATAAAAATCTTTTCACATCACTTAGTTAGAAACTAAAAAAATACGCTCGCGTGTAAGTATAATTGCTTTTTGTCATTGAATCAATAATATCACATATATGAATAATATGTATTTCTACATGCATATCATGTACAGTTTAAAAGAGCACTATATATTTACTGCACAAAGAAAGTAAAATAGTATCGAAATTATAGATATATAACAACTAAGTAAAATAGTTCATGGCATATCGCACTCTGAAAAATTCTTGCAATTATGAAACAATTTTTCTCTTGCCAAAATGAAACATAAAAAATGGACATTGGAATTAATGCGATACAGAATTCATAAATAAATAACATATTTGTTTGTTCTTAATTTAGCTGGAACTTCTTTTCAATAATTGTTTAATTCCTGATATGTTACACAAACATAAAAAGCAATAAAAACAGAATATTCTGTAAATGTCGAAAAAATAAATTGACGTACACTACTACTGGCGCGGAACATACTATACTCACAAATAATCATACCATAAAAATTACAATAAATCGTGGATAATTAGGCAGGTACGTGCTGGTCGCTACAGGATTTCCTCCTTATCGATTTAGAGGATAAATCACTGCTCTCTTTATCCATCCCTTGATTGAAAAGGAATGAGCTCTCAGACCGATTTCTCCTGTGCCGGCTCATTGATTCATGGAGTCTGATTTCGTTTCCATTCCTCGGTGATACATTGTCGTTGAGAGCGACGAGGAAGCTCTTGGCCTGAATGCACTCAGCAGGGAGCCTTGACTGAGCCAACATCTCCATCATGGACACCCCAGGAGTGAGAATGGGGCTTTGAGGTGACTGGTTGAAGTTATCGATGACGCCTGAAATAGACGAACGCTGGGAGGGGAAAAATCTACCGTCTTCGACACTATTTGTTGCAGGATGGACGCGAGTAGAATTGGGCTTCAGTTCATCAATCTTGGCCAACGTCTTAAGCCGTAGGATTTGAAATACGATGTCTGGATAGAGCAATAAATTTCATAATTTACCTAAAATTGTTATGTTCAATGGGTACTATATACAAATAGTATATGAAATGTGTTTTTAAAATTAAAATAATTTTGTTTTAACAGTTGAAGTTGTACAGAGCAATGTTTTTAATTTTGATTAAAAAATATGTATAAAAAATATGTTTTAAAAGTAAATATAAAAGAATTTAAAATAATAAATTTATTTCTACACTTCACAATAGAATGCTTTCAATTTTTTAAGTAAATGTAAATCTCACCCCGGTGTTCCTTTTTGTCGAGGACGTAGTAAATGGAGAATCCGATTACGATGAGAATAATGAATACGATCGTACCCACGATCCCTATCACAACGTTTACAGTGCTGGAAAAGTAGTAGCAGAGAAGTAGGTTAGAACCAATTTATGTATGTTTGAAACCTGCCCCTTGCAGTTTCGCTTGCATTCGATAAGACGTGCAATAAATGTCAAATTACTTTTATAACAATATTTGTGTATTCTTATTTTATTGGACACATAAATAGAAACCTCCAACATTTTAATCATTAATCAGATGCGATCTTCCTGCAAGCACCATATATTGAAAATGGAAACACGAATAAGAGCAAATCAAATATGGCGGCCAAAGTATTATTACATTTATTCGAACTGTTTCTCTAATATAGGTGGGAAACAAATAATTTCCAAGAAACGATTGACTTATTATAGGTTAATTAAATAAGCCAGGAATAAGATGATGATTCCTTGCAAATCAATAAATGCCCACATATTCCGCCATATTGGATTTGTCTAATTGGGCTTCCAATTTTGTGAGAGAGATGGCCATTTGGCCCAATTATTAGATATATTCTGTGAAAGAATGAATAGACCTTAATAACTACTTCAAAAGGCTTCACGAATAGTGACATTCGTTTCGGTAAATAATAAATAAGCTGCTTAAAATTCGATGCAAAGTATTTTGCGATTAGGTAGAATATCATTAGAGTATAGTATTTATATGGGGGATTGAGGAGGCACTTACTGCCGAATATTCTGCTCTGGGTTTAAAAAATGTATTAAAAATATTCTTCAAATATATCTTTAATTATATCATTTAGCGTAGGATCATTCAATGTCATCTAATGCCCTATATACTGTATAAAACGGTTATATCTCATACTGAGATAGCTATTATGGATCATTGTACATATATAAATATGCTAAAGATAATCTGTGAATATTATGTGAAGAAAGAGGTATGACAGGTTATCATGTGTTTAATATGGTAAGATTGTAGACGCTGTAGATATAAAATAGATAACAGTGAGTTTAATTAAATTAAATTCTATTTTATATTAATATTCCATTCACATACACACACATACGTACGGGCAAGCCTATTATTTTCATATTATCATAAGAGGTAAATATCAATGCGTGTTAAATGTATTATGTAATTTAAGTGGGTTTCTTATGCTTACTTAAAATACCTACTTAAAAGGCTACCATGAACACAAAAATAGTGATTGTGTCTAACATGCTCTGTAAATAAATGTTTCATTTGTTTATTGTATCCTACTGTGTCTATTGATAGAAATAGGATTGAATAGAAGGGAAACACGAAGCCAAAATTATGTGCAACATCGTCGACGGAGTAAGACCAGACATCCAATCATAATGCTGGGAAAAATTACGTGACTCCATAAGGAAACAAACTACAATAAGCTAGTTTAAAATGAATAGTGGCTACATGTTTTCCGTTCACATATTTGTAAAATGTAAACCTTCAGCTTTCGAATGATATGAAATGTTTGTAACATTATTACTCCTCGTGTAAGATATCTGTAGCGAAGTCATGATACATGCGTCTGTCCCACTCTAGCATATGAAATGTGTTAGTCTATAAATAGCTTCTGGGTTTCCACCGTTCTAGCTTATTAGGCGCTTGCACACGAAATATCGATTAATAAAAATAGGTTTGTCCCTTTTATTCTCTTACATTTCTGTGATTGGATTGTGTCAAGATATTCATAAACATTTCAAACCTTCACAATACGTTTCAGTAATAAGTTTTAAAAGATGTTATAAATAATGATTTTTACATTTACATAAACAGATATATAGATATTAAAAACTAAAAATGCATTTACGAATCGTTTAAATAAATGAATTTAAGTATAGAAACAAGAAATTTAATATTATATACTAACTCATTTGCATATTAATATGTACATTCCATTATAAAATGCACCCGGTATCTAAAGGTTTTAAAGTTCATATATCCACATATCCACATATCCAACTTCAACACAGATGTTTAGTTGCTAAGTTCGATTTGTAAATTCAAATGTACTCAGTTCATATGTCGAAATAACAAACTGTTCTAATCCGGGTATACGGTTCAGCTATTATGTCATTATGATATTATGGTCGCTTCTGATAAGTTATTACCTACTTAAATTTACCCATTTAGCAAATACGATGCAAATGTAGCTATCTGGTATTCTTTTATATTATTCCTATGTATTCGTACATGTGTTATAATGGGGCATAATTACATTAATTATAATACAATTTTCATACATTGTATATTTACAATAGGATATTTTTTATCTACCTATCTGTACGTCAGTCAATTAAACACTTTTATTATAATATTGTCTTAACATATTTTCCAATAATATTGTTGTCTGATAAAATATAAATGAGAATTATTTCGTATCTTGTCTTCAGATTTGGGAAATTGTGTGTTCCTATAAATTATAGTCAAAACGGTTTTATTTACTATTGTTTTTATAATTAAAATAAAACGTTTTATGTAGTGAAGTTTTCCTATTTTGAAATAATCGATAAACGGTATTTGTATTACAATTATATATTATTTGCCCCTAATGTGTGTATGTTACCGACAATCTATTTACTGAATTAGGCGGTTTATTAGATACTTAGGCCTATATTAGATACTTAGGCCTATATTAGATGCCTAGGCCTATTATACAAACTGTATGATACACGGTTGGACAGCACATCTGCGACGTTTGGACTACGTTTAAACGCGGATAAGACCGAGGTAATGCATATAGGCGATGGATTGCGACACAATATTCCAACCATCCAAGGAAATACACTTGCGACCTGTGAAGATTTCTGTTATTTGGGGTGTCAAGTCTCTGATAGTCGCATAGCCTTCCATGAAAGACGATAGCTTGCGTGGGTTGCAGTCAGAAGATTGTCAGTAGTGTGGAACAGTTCTACTAGTGATCTGGCAAAATCTCAACTTTTTCGAGCTTGTGTAGAATCAGTGATGTTGTACAGTGCCGAAGCTCTCACGTTCACATAAACCTTATCTAATGAACTTGACGCCTCTCACTACGCTTTACTCCGATTTTGTTTGGGAATTCATTTTCCCAATAGAATAAGTAATCAAGATCTAAGGCGACGAACAAACGTGGAAAAAGCAAGCATCATTATTCGAAAAAAACGTCTTTGGCTATACGGCCATACCCTCCCGCGACAAGATCTGCCGAAGCATAAACCTACAGAACCGTATAGATGCGAAGACACCTACGACTAACATGTATCATGGACCAACTTAAAGAGGACATGGGTTTCATCGGTGTTACACCTGACAATGCTATTCCTACACCAACAAATCGAGCGTTGTGGAAAAAGCTAATTAGTTAATTAATTATCAAACTGTGAAAGAGCAATGTATTACATATACTATACAATGTTTCTTATACTATGTATTATGTGCAATGTAAATGAAAATGTGTTCATCACCATAATAAGCATCTAGAGTAATTAAAGATATTTGCTTTACTTTATATAAACAGTAGGAAATATTTACCTATATTTACTCTATGCTGTATATAATATTAATTTATTTCTGAAATACAATTAATTTTATTAATCCTAATTGACAATATTGTGGAAATGGTAGTTTTACCCATTTTTTCCCCTGTGATATCTCTACCATTTTTTTAACTTACATTTATTGTACTATTTTAAACTTTTAATTTAAAGAAATAACAAATTGTTTCTGTGACTTGCAGTTTAGCTTATTGAATTTCAGCAAAGTAGAGGTAATTATTTATCTTATGTGATTATTTGATTCATCTATTTACAATCCAATGTGTCTCTCTTATAGTGGAGGTAATAATCAAGTATTCAAATACACAGTACATACTTATTCAATGTAGTCACCTATAACTCATAAAATAAATTATTCATGCCAGAGTTAGTCAGTTACAAATGTATAGCCAGGGAAAGGGCTTTTACAAGAAAAAATCCTATCTTAAGAAAATTTAAATATTTACAATTGGTTTCACCATTTACTCTTATAACAGTGGCTATAATATAGAAGAAATAGTATAGAAAAATAAGATAATTATGAAGAAAAGCTAAAGACAACAATCGTGGGCTGCTTATATATAAATTAGTTATAGATATATACTTATTTTATTATTATATATAAACTGCTGTGTTTAAACATCACTTGTTAAATTATCAATATATATCCATCCATATATACAACACAAATAATAAATAACTCAATAATTTATAAAAGATAGATTGTCTAATTTATAAAATTTCTAAAATATATAATTTTTATACGGTTTTCTAATATAAAAATAAATACTAAAAATTTGTATAAATGTTATTTGACAATAGCAACACATTGTGTAAAGTATATTTTTAATGTCAATGTGACAGCTCAATTATATTCCAACTATTCAATTCAATAATATCAAATAAGTTTGTATATACTAAGCATGTGACTTAGAATAAATAACTAAAGACATGTGGTAAAGATTTCTCATGTTTCCATTAAATCAGTCTAAAACTTTGTTTGATAATATATAGGTTAGTACATAAATGTTTATATTAAATTAATGGGGCAAAAATAATGTGTTATAATAAGTTGGTTAGCTATACTGCTGGATGCTTATACTGTTTACAGTCTAACTAAAGAAAATATAGGTAAATAATATATAAAAATAATAATAGGTAATTTGTTTTAAAACAGTTGATTAGAATTTATCTTCAATATACTATAAGAATTTTCCGACTTCTTATAATACAGTTAAATTTGGATATTTTGAATTTGTTTATATTGACATAAATTGAATTTACCAACAAAATATATTATTTTACATAGAAGTCACTTTGCATATATCAACAATTTTTTCTATTTCAACACTAATTTCAAATTAGTAATAAATTCACTTGTATTGGCAGTTTCCCAGTATTATTAAAATTATGTTGTATACTGAGTGCATACTCAATCCTCTGACAACCATAAAAGGTATTTAACCTAATAGCTCCATACATTGTATAATACATATAAGGGGATATGCATAGATATGACTTACTTGTATGTTCAATATTGTCCTTGATGAAATTATGTAATAAATTCCACATTGTAATGCTTCTCTGTATGTAAATAAATAGCAGGGGCATGCACAGGGGGAAAACATTTCTGGTGCATGACCCCCTAAAATTGTCCACATTTTTATAATTGCAAAAAACTGTATACACCCATATATGAGAGGTTACAATATTATTTTTAGTGCCTATCATGATTTCTAATGCCACCCCCTCCCCCCCCCTAACTCTGGGTAGACAGAATATGTACACATGTGGTTGAATAGACTGTGTTGTTATGTGCATATGTATACATAATGACAAAATACAATAGGGTGTATATGAACATTTCATCATAATAAAATAATGTAGTCAGGGGCCGTATGCAGAGTCACAAATATTAGATTAGATTGGTCTAATCTCACTGTTTTTAGATCGATCTAATCTAATCAGTATGCAGAGACAAATTAGATTAGATCAGTCTAATATTTTAGACTGCTCACAGGTGGTCTAATTTTGATTAGAGTGACTGCAATTGGCTGAACAAGGGTTGTATAAGTGGATAAAAGTTGTTCAATATAAAAGTGTTGTTCATCATAATGCCATGATGTAATTTCTTTCCATTTTCCCTCTCTTCTACTTGCTGAGCTTGTCTTATTATCACTCTCTTTCAACACTTTGATGTTATCTAACACTAACTCCACCAATCTTTTTGACTCTTGTGTACTAAAACTTCCTTTCTTCTCCATTTTTTATGTTCCATATTTTCCTATTAATTTAACAACAACTTTTTTTTACACACTTCAATGCCAATAAGAACAGGAGGCTGAATCAGCAGTTTAGTATATCGTTGTCGTCGGAAGTCCGTCAGGTCATGTGCCAACCCGTGGTGATGCGCACCGTCTCTTGTTTCCACTTCACCCGGTCCAGCGTCAGCTCCTTCAATTCATTCGCTGATTTTCCAGTCAAGTTCTTCATGTTTAGTATATATTAACTGTAAATTAATACATCAATATAATTAACTGATAATAACAATAAAACATCAATTTTGTTTACTATACTTATTAGCCAATCCCCTGACAATAATTATATTGCCAACACACCCAAAGCAGTTGTGTGCGCCTTTGTCTGATGCTTTAGAGCTTGTGTAGCTAAGGTAAATATCACGTCCATGCAGTGGATTTTGTAAAATCTATAAATAGAGTTCCCCATGCTTGATCTAATGTTAGAGTGTGACTCTACATACAGATGCTGAATCTAATCTAACATTGGACCATTCTAATCTATTATTTTAGAT
>JAYRBW010093125.1:0-20957 GCA_036023295.1 Invenusta paracnida
TTTGAAATATCACATTTGGAAGCATCACCACCGTTCACAGCTCTGATGTGGTTCTTGACCAATCTTTGAGATATCAACGATTGTTCATTTTGATTTTCGATAAGAAAATGGTTATTTACAGAGAAGCCTCTCTCAAATCTCGATTGATGCCTGTCCATGACTGAGGCAAAGAACAAGTTTCATAAAACGAATGAGCTGTGGTGGTGCTTTCTCAGTATGGCAGAGATTCATCAGGAACACGGACAGTCTCATATCCGATCGCTTGAAAGTTTTCAATTCTTCTTGTACAGATCGAGAAAAAATACAAGCATTTCTCACAAATGTACAATTAATAAATGGATAAATAATATAAAACGTATATCAAGAAATAGATATGTTAGAAAGGATGCAAAATAATCAATCTATTCTAAAACGATGTGTTTTTTAAATAATTTTCATACAGGTAAATTAAATTTTTCCAGGAAATATGACCAATTTCCTTGAGTTTTCCAGGGTAGTCGCCACCCTGTATGTAATGGTCTAATTTTATGTTCAAAAGAAATGTAGAAAATATACGAATTATTTGTAATACCATCATTATATTCCACAGCCTGTACCACTGTAATGTACATATTACATGGTAATCATTTACGTACATTTATCTCAAATAAACGATTTTTAATATTATTATATTATACGTAGCATAGAGCAAAAGATTATATACTTATATTACTCTATGATACTTAGCACGATATAAAACACGGAATTAATATAATCAAAAAATTAATGTGTGAAACTTTTGACAAGAATATATATTATACTATATTAAATATTTTCTATTTAAAAAATTAAGTTATTTTAATTTTGAAAAAGGATTAATTTAATGAAAAATGTTATAGAAATCGTTGATTGGTCTAATAGTTTTATTTTGTAGAGTCAAATTTTGACTATGAATAGTATAATTTAGAATTATACGAAAGTTACAAAATGTTAAGTTGAAGTATTTATTTAAATATTATTAATTATATTTAAATAAATTTTATAAAATAAATAATTGTTATATTTTGTATTGTAGTACATATGAAATGTGCTTAAACAGACAATAAGTAAAATAAATAGTAATAAAATCAATTTAACAGAAAAAATTATGATAAACTACAATTATGTAACTTGTTAAAAAAACATAAAGTGCTATACTCTTTTTTTTATGTGATACATATTTATTAGCCTACCCATTAAAATAGCCAAATATAAAATAATGTAGTATAGTATTACGAACTCCATTCAATTAATGAATATAATAAAAACATCTAAAACTTCTTAAATGCAGAAAATAGTTTCTCTAATTATACAATATTATGTCATATACTATGGATCACTCTTTATATACTAAAAGTGTTTAGTTTATGGTCTAATTGCAGATAGAGATAAGCGAAGAAGAGAGATTTATGTATATACTGGAATAGATTTACATCTAAATTAAATCGTATAATTTGTAGCCAACAAAGGGGAAGTGATAGTATCGGTGAGGCTTTGTCGATTGAGAGACAGCCACTGAGCCGACTGTCCTCCAGGCAGGTAATCTGTACTTTCAAATTCGACCGAAAAGGATCGTTGGCGTACTGCTTCCAGATCCAGATAATCAGTAGATGGGGAGTTTTCTAGTAGCATAATCGGTGAGTTGGGTTGACCATCGCCGTTGCTACAGTCACTGTCAGTGGCAATCTGCGAAATGAGGGAATTGTTGTTCGTACGATGGCCAGAAAGTCCACCTGTTTCTCTCAGTTCACTTCCTTTGAGATGAGGATCACTACGTCGACGATGCCAGAGAATGCCACTTCCTTCGTGTTTCGGATAGTGCTTAGCTGAAAGACTGCTGTGCTGACGCGATATTTCGTATTCGTAGCTCTCAGAAGTGAGAAATTCGGATTTTGGGTAGTTTTTTTTCTGAAACAATAAAATGTATAATGTACATTATAAATAAATAATGTATAATTAACATCATACAGTACTGAGCATAAAGTTCATAGTGTACATAGCGTAATGTACAAGAGAGAATATTTTTAATAGTATTAAATGTACTGAATCATAACGTTTGCACAACACATACAGTGCTGCTAAAAAGAAACGCGCCTACACGATTTTTTACAGTAAATCCAAATGTACATAAATTCACTTCATTCTGTCAACCAACTTCAGCGCAATTTTTCAGATCAAACAGGTGTCCAAATGGCAAGCAGCACTACGTTTACGTATGAAATGTTTTGGTCTCAAAAGTCGGTTTGCACGAAGAGTGCCCATGATTTCAGCAGTGAACAAACGAAGGCGAGTACAATTTGCACAAGAGCACATTAATTGGACGATAGATTAATGGGCCATGGTCGTCTTCAGTGATGAAGAACCAATTTCACTAGTACAAACAACAACAAGGCGATACGTGCGTTGTAGAAAGAATGAAGTGAATAATCCAGACATGACACGCCCAATGGTGCACTCTGGGGGAGGTCGAATGATGTACTGGGGATGTTTCCTAAATGGTTTAACAGGTGACTTGGTTGAAGTGGATGGCCATTTGAATGGTGCAGGATATCGCGATTTGCTGCATAATCATCTCGATATACCAGATATGGTGGAGAACAGGCTCATCTTCCAACAGGACAATGCCCCTGCTCACAAAAGTCACCTTGTTACAAACTGGTTGGCCAATAGTGGTGTGGAAGTTCTATAATGGCCGCCCCAGTCCCCCGACCTCAATCCAATCAAAAATCTTTGGGCACATGCGAAAAAGAAGCTCGATAACGTCAGGATTACCTCAAAGACAATGATGCGTATCGAAATTCAACGGGTTTGGGCTCAAATTGAATCACAAATACTGCACAACTTGGTCGTCTCTTTGCCTAGGCGAATGGCTGCAGTACTCCAAAATCACGGTGAACCCACAAAGTGTTAACTGTAATCGTGAATAATCTGACTATACTGTGATTATATTTAATTGATTGATAATGCATATTTGTACATCTTTAAAATTATACCTTATCTCTACATGGATACTATTTTTTTTAATTATTGTTAAAAATCGGGTAGGCGCGTTTCTTTTTAGCAACACTGTATATGAATAACACTTATAAAGTGTACATCATAAATTAACGTTTTATGGATTTGTTCATAACTTCTTTAAACGAGAATAGAGAAAGAAGTCAACAAACTTTAGACGACATATGATCAACAATTGAAAGAATTAGCAATGATGTAAATAAAAAGATAACCATATATCTAAAACATGCTGAAATCATTAGGAAATTATTAGTAACTGTTGTACTACGTCGACGTATTATTGCACAACAAATCGAGAAAAATCTGTCTATTTCAAAGGTCGTTAGCTTGTCCTGATAGTCTTACATAATAGAAATACCTCCATGATCAATGTATGTTTAACCATTTTAGTGTTACTATATAAAGGTACAATGTGCACCAATTTATTCGTGTATAAAATATTAAAACAAATATCTAACATTTTTTTCACATAAAATCGAAACTTTTTTGTGATCAGTAGCTTTAAAAATAATTATCAGAAACCAAAATAAAGCTTTTGCAAGATAAGCATTAAATATTTTCTTTAATGAAGAAAATTATTACGTTTTAAAAAACATTCTGATTACAATGTGCTATACTAAAAATAACAAGAGTTCAATTATGCAGTGACAGATTTGCCAGGAAAATTGCAACTATGTATAGCTGTTATTTTTTCATTTATAATAATATTTGTAATTTGATTTAGTACGTTATAGTAACAAATATATGTACGCAAGTGCAATTATACTTTAATACATTTTCTAACAATAATATATACATATATATTAATATCAGCACAACAAAAATTACTACATTTTACAGTCAAATCTTATTTTATATTGTCTTAAAAATGCTTCTGATAGAAAGCTATAAAGAAGGCAAAGAAACACATTTGAGTCAACTTATAAACAAACAACACATATAGAGAAAAAACTTACTTTCTCATTTCGAAGGGCATTTAGCGAATGCCGAAGTCCAGATTTCTTGGCCATAATAAAGCCATCATTAGTGAAGAGAACTGGTAGAGATCGTCGCTTCTGATCTGCAGGACTGCATGTGGTACTATTAGAAAAAATGAGTTGGTCAGTAGAAGAAGATATCACCTCATCACCAGCTTCACTCACATCATCTGCTGTCTGGTTTTTCTCTTCGGCTAATGGCCAAAGCTCAGTAGTAGTTGTTGTTGGACTACCACCATTGCCATACATTGTTCTAGTGAGACAAGAGGTATCATACAGTATAGAAGGCGAAGGGAGAATTCCACATGAGGAGTTGTTGTCGTTATTGCTGGGCAGTTTGAGTCGCCACTTGACCAGGTTCATTTCCACCAACTCACACATCCGTGAAGAGACATTGCTTTGCAAGAAGTTATGCCACTGCTTGAACAGAGGTTTCACCAAAAACTCGATGAAACCTGCATCAGAAAAATAAATACACATTTAAAAATAAGATGGAATTATCATATTTAAAAAACATATTATTATCTCTTTATATGATATTTTCTAGAACCTGAAATAGAAAATAGACCGATGAATTCTATTTAGAGTATTATCGTATAGCGGTATACTTGTCACACTATACTATATTTAAATATATAGAATACAAATAATGTAAGCAATTTTATATACTATTTTATTTTCATGTAAAATACCCCACTAACAATAAATAAATAAAGTATTAGAAATGTTACAGTGAAAGGAAATTTACAAGAAGAATTTCGAGTAAATACAAATAAAACACTGATAAAGTATACTTTCTATAAATCAACAACTATTGTTCAATTTGAAATTAACCGGTATATGTTCTCTTAAAAAATATTAAAAGCATTTCTTTATATAAAAAACACTAAATAAGAGAATTATACAAGCGTTAATTTCAATTTTTATTAATATTAAATGGTTAATATTGTAATTTGTAAACAGAGGTTAAAATCTTAATATAATAAATATATAATAAATTATATCTATAAACGTTTTAGGTGTAAAAACAATTAAACGACAACCAAAGCTAATTACATTAATAAATGAAGAAAATTCATTAAATATCATTAAATATTGAAAATTTTATACATGGAAATGAATGCAATGATAAAATAATAACAATACATATATACATATATACATATTGATTATACGAAGATGAATAACGGACAAATCGTCATTTAAATGTTAGTCATACATATTTTTATTGTTAAAAATATAATTCAAAATATATAAAATTGTCATTCATGAAAAAGACTAGAAACACTAATTTAATAATCTGAAACATCGATTCTTTAATAAAGATTGTATATATAATATTGTAAATTAAGTCTGAAAACGAAAACCTATATATAATAACCCAATGAACAAATAAAAAAAACAGAAATAATTAGGAACTCAGTGTACTTATTACCAAAGTTTGCTTAATTTATATGATACTATGAACAAATGTGTTTTATTTTGATATTGTATTCTCTTACGAAAATGGACTGCTAATATTTGTTTATATTACTTGATATATTAGAATAATACTAAAATAAATATATTAACTAATATTTGTAATTAATAGTACAAAATTGTATTCACAGGCGTATTAACTTTATACAAAATATTAAAACTCTTCAATAAGTACTTTAATGATACTATCCAAGCCTCTACTTTTGTTAATCTTGCTCACCAATTTGTACTTTGATCGGTGTCGTCATATAGCGATCGTTCTGAGGTCCAATTACGAAGCTCAGGTGCCTCTCTCGGTCACCTTGACGGAAAAACTCTTCACAGACAAGGTTAGCCCAACTGCAGCAGACACTCCACACTCGACAAGGATTGCAGATGTCCGCGCATTTCAGAGCCATCTTAAGTATTACACAGAGTTCAAAATATGTTCATAGATAGTAAAGAAGAAGAGAAAGCGCAAGTTTCTTGCAAAATAGTATTTATAGTGCAAATGATAATTATCGAAGATACTTAGCAAACGTGGTTGTTCTAAACTGTATGATTAAAATGTTCAACGTTTGTTATTTTACTTACTTGTCGATACCTATATAACTCTACATTAATAATAAATCGGGGACATCGGGAGTAATCCGGGACAATGGGACTCCCGATGTCCCTGTAATAAATATATTGGTTATTTTCATATCACAAACTTGTCAGTTTAAAAAATAAAATTAGGTTAAGTAGACTAATATATTGATTTAGTAAAAATAAGCAGTGAAACTTTTTATTTAAATACGTTTTTACTGCGTGGGACTTCTTTAAATAAAAGATTATTTATGAATAATTTCCTCACATTTAATTTAAATATTGTATTGTTTATAAATACGATATTTAAGTCATAAGATTTAGAAATTTGAAACTATTTATACAACCGGTAATTAAATACGAAATAAAATATAACAACAATATATTTTTACATTAATAAAATAATCCATCCTATATGTTTTCCCAATCAAATATAGACAGCTGACACAACAAATGCGTGGACGTGAGATAAAATAGAGACGGCTGAGATTTGAATGTTAAATCGCGTATTTCGTCAAATAAAATGCTGACAAGGCCATATCAAATACGTCCAGACCACATCGAATGCGTCAAGGTCACATCAAATACGACCAGGCAATAATACAATATATATTTTAGAACGGTATACGTAACACAAGTTTGTGTTATGTATTGACAACAATTAATAATTCATATAGCAAACTATATACTACCTATATATCTAAAATAAATATTGTTTTATTTAATCAAAAATTAGTTTAATTTAATTTAATTTAATTCAAGTCAATATATTATAGAGCAGCACAATAGGTTCATACATTCAAATAAGCACAAATGGAAATACACAGAAATAATTATATTATCGCCCTAATTTTCATACCTTATTTAAACAATTATTTCACATTACATGATTTGATATTCATATACAAAAATATGTTTACAATTAAGTATAGATAAAATAGATTTTAAAACAAATACCTGACCGAGTGAAGCTATATAGGTGAACAGTGTTGAAAACAACATCGTTTAAAATAATATTTCATCATTACTAACAAAAATTATTTCAACTGTTGAAAACATCTACACAGCAACTACTCTCCAATGAGTTATATGAAAAGTATATTATAAACTAGAGATTAACAATATTTAGAAAATAAATCAAAATTGTATTTAATCAAATTATTTAAGTATAATCGCTATATAGCAATCCAATATGTGTTTATCTATCTGTCATAAAAATAGTGACAAGTTATACTTCCAGCTATAAGATACTACTCTTCTCCATATTAGGCTGCATATTAGTAGTATGGCGGGAGGAGCGCAAGCACGTAACGTGACCTGACCCCAACCTCCAACCAATCAGAATCGAGCACGACTTCAGCCAACAACACGGCTGCAAAAGTATAGAAGGAACGCGCGCAATCATGAACAGTATCAAGGGACACGCTCGACCGTTGACTAAGTAAACTTCATTTTGCTTTGCACTTCTAAGTGAAAGGTTGTGTACGTGTGTGTTGCTCTCATCGTGCAATTATGTTACCTCGCTTATGACTCCTTTAAAACTCACACGGGGTATGTATGGTTTATACAACCAAATCTCAACCAACTGCGGCAAAATCTATATCTATCACCAGCACCTACATATTCGTGTTTATCTCACCATTAGAAACAGCAGCAGCTACTCCATGCTACTAGCCGTCTACAGGGTCGTCATGGACCCCGATGTAGATACAACATGTCCCTTTGGCAGGGACGCCCCAGAAATCTTGGAGCACTGGCTCCAAGAGGATCTAGGAGCTATAAGGAGCTAGCAAAGCTGGATATCAAACATTCATATTTAATTAAATATATTCTCCAGAACAGGACAAAACGATATAAACCAGGCTTCCCTATCTGATATTGAAACATTTGTCAAGCGTAGGATGTTGGAGACTTTTATTTTTATAGATAAATGCAACAGAGATGATGCCTTGCAGTTTCTTTATACCCGCTTTAATGAATTGAAGAAGATAAGCAGTAACTGTGCTACTATGAGCTCTATTTTGGAGGAGGCAATAAACGGATGGATCTGAAAAAACTAAGTGCATGAAACTGTAGGCAAAATAACTAGAAGGGAGTGGACTTTGATGAAGAGAATACAGAGGAAGAGGAGAACCATACATCTGACGAGTAAGAATTAATGTAACAGTTATCTCTATTATGGCTGTCTTAATTTTGATGATGCCCGGTTATCCGAAGATACATTTACTAATGCTTCTGCTGTTATGTAAACGTAAACTGTTGTAGTGAAATATCCTGCTTGTTAAAATAGAATATATGTTTCTATGGATAAAGTTGTTATTTTTACTTTTGTTTGGGGAATTTTTAGCATAACGTTAGGGAATTCTTAGCATACTTTTAGGGCATCATTTCGGTTTAGGGAATTTTAGCATAGCGGTAGGAAACTCTTAACATAATTTTAAGGAATCATTTAGAAGTTTAGAGATATTATTTAGGAATTTATAAATTTTCACAAAATACGGTTATATGATAGCTATACTACTGAAGTTTAAGACAAGTAGTATATATGCAACTTATGAATAATAATTGCTGATTTAAATTCATGCGGTTCTATCTCAACCGGAAGCAATTGTCAGAAACAGGGCGCAATATTTATTTTGTTAGGAAACGGAGTAGTAGTATGTAAATAGGCGTCCACGTTAAATAAATACTAGTTTGAACAGAAAAGGCTATAATCGAAATCTACACTATTAATTATATGGGAATCGCTACCTTACTTGTTTAAATCGATGTTCAATAGCCACAGAATTTTCTTGCCAAACGGATTTGAATGACGCGTAAAAGTATTTTGTTTTAATAACCAATCTTAAAAATTCCCACGCATTTTCAAATTTAATTTTCACGCGATTCCTTGAATTAGCGCCAACCAGATGGTAAGAGCGTTTTGCTCTTATTAGTAAGGGCTGCATAATGCATTAGAAAAATCAATAAATGTACTTGATTGATCAATTACTACCATTATGGTACCTCTAATAAATGGGGGAGGGGGAGGAAGGTCTTTGTTCACGCGTCTCCACCTTCTCTTACTACTGCCGACACATTTGTTCTGTCGCCAGTCTGTCTATATTTGATAGGGAAAACCTATATCATTAAATAATAAAATATCAGTGTACGTTTTTTGCAGGTTAGATTAATAGGTTATAAGTATAATAAGTTATGTATAACTGATATTTTAATTATATAATCTAACCTGAAGCATTAATAGTTTATGTTCTTCATTACCCCCAACATCCATTTTCCCTTGTTCAACAAGATTCTGAAACATAATTAAAAGACACCAATAGAACTCTCAATAGATCTCGATAACTCAGAAGCTAAATAAGAAGTATACTTTTTAAAAGTATTTTTTTTTGAAAGTATATGAGTTAAAGCCATTAGAAATATATATAAATAAATAACCAATACATGCAAATTCATTGGTTAAATAATTATTAGAATACGTCGTGTGTGATCTAAATAAATTGGTAATATTCACTACAGTATATATATATAGATTACACACAAACGCTTTGGTAAAATAGTTAAATTTGCAATTATTGTCACACAAATAAAAAGTAACTCAACATATTATCCCTAATTAGTAAAATTCAAAAATAAAAGATAACTTAAAAACAAAGCAAAACTATTCGAAGGAAATAACATGTAAAAGTTTTAGTTATACAATATAATATATATATGTAATATGTGATAGTTCTTAAGTAATATTATTTCACAAAACTTAATCAAATAGATTAATAAGATTCTAAAGTTAATGTTATAAATAAGGATTAAAGTAGAAACTTACAACAAAACGTGTTAAATAGTTTGTTTGTTGAGATATATCAGTAGCTAGAATAAGATTTTGAATAAACTTCTTAACAGAGTTCCTGAAAATAAATTAAAGGGACCTATAACCCTTTTAAATATCATAAAATATTCGGACAATTAATGATTATGTCCAAAAACGAAAATAAAAGCAATAGGGGACCATTATGCAAATAAATAATAAATTTCATGAATAAACATGGATAAGGTAACGTTCACGAAAGAAAAAATGACGACAATTTAATCGACATAAAAAATCTAATTTATAACCATATATTATTAGGTCAGTTCACAATCTCGTTTCAGTTCATTTTAGTTGAGATGAAGAAAAAAAACAGCTGACTACTAACTTCATCATTCCCCCAATAAAATTAAGAGAGATGACCTACTTTTCTAATCCAACTGAAAATATGAACTCAATTTTCCAAACGGGTTAGACATCGGCGCCGCGCGGAAAAGTGAGGGAATCGAAATAACTGAAAGTCAAACCGGTTTGAGTTATTGGTTTGAACGCGCTTGATATGGTTTGATAGTTGATTTGACGATAGCATTATTTATATCCTGGAAATTTGCTCTATATAAGAAAATTACTCTAACGAGCAGGGGCGGGCGTCACGAAATACTTTTAGTGAACAAGCTTTAGTGACTAAAAGTTGTCTTACTAAAACCATTTATAAATTGACGGACACAAACGCACAGTTAGGACTAAATACTTTTAGCGTAACTTTTATGGTATAGTCTTCATCCTAGACACCATAGACATCGTATTACATCCTACATTATCACTAGTATTTGTAGCATAGAGAATGTACTATTGAAAAAATAATCGTAACATTTATTTATAGGTATCGTTTACATTTTATTAGGACTGGTTTACTAGAAAACATCAAGCAATTGGATAAAAGCAATTAGGTATATAAGCATGTGAAACTTATGTGAAAACTATGTATATAATATTTGCTTCAATTCTCTTAAAACACACAATGGCTGCTTTAAAGCGTATGCGAAAAAAAGATTATACTTTAGAGGAAATACATTTTTGGTGTCTTTACTCACCATAATGAGCTATTGACGGGTAAACACTCAAACGATATCACCCAAATTAAAAAGAAAAAAATAGATCGCGAAATCGCTGATCAAATTAACGCTGTTGGTGGGAATCAACAAACACTTGACAATGTCAAAGAAAAATGGCAGAGTTATAAAGGAGCTCTGAAGAAAAAAAGTGTCGGACTTCGAAAGAAAAAGAAACGTCGACCAAATTAAAACTGGAGGAGTAGACCTCGATATCGATAAGTCTGTCGAAGACATATTGACTCCCCCAGAGATAATGGTGCTAAGAATTATGCCCGAGGAGTCTTGAAAGGTAAGATTGTTATATTTGTGTACGTTGTTTCCATTAAATTTATCAAAGTGGAAGTTTTTAAAGTTATAAAATTCATCGGCTTTTAATTTTACTTTCATATATTCTATTGTATATACATTAAATATTTACCTTATTTCTGTATTTTTTAATTTACTTTGGTAAATTAATTAGACTCGTATAGTTATACCTTTTATTTATAGTAAATGTGTATTTAATATCATTTACTTCGAAATGAAAGCATTATGAATATTTGATTACATATTGGTTCTATTATTCTATATTTACTATAGGAATTCCTGGGGCAGCCCACAGTGAAGAAACATGGTTCGATTCTGAATCGAATGAACGTGACCACGGTGGAATCCGGTAAGACAGAATGCTTCTGCAAGATTATTATAAAAAATGGTTGAAATAGAGAAGAAGTTGAGTATAATGGAATGAGAAGCTGAAGCTCAAGGTATAACAATGCTAAAACAGTACATTACGAGCAATTCGTAAACTCAACAGTTATTAATAGTATTGCACCCGACTATATTGATCTTCTAAGTCATCCTTCTGTCAAACCATTGAATCCCCCTTTTTATGATATGTAGTATACATTTTTTAGCTATTCATACATTCTTCAACCATTTATCCATTTCATTGTATATTATTGTCATTTTATTTGTATTGCAAGTATAAGTATCCTTTTTTCTATATTATATCAAATATATTATGTTTCGAATATTCGATATTTTTAATATATTTTTAACATGAATGCCAAAACCTGATATCTGGATAATATTTAAAAAAAGTTTCATTGTACAATGATGAAGTTTATTATCTTTAATAACATAATCTAGTCAAATATTGTTTATAAACAATACAAAACTGAATACAGTAGTTGAAAAATTGAGTCTCAAAATTAACACACGTACATATAAAAAGAATATGAAACAATAAAATACAGTATGAAAAATGTTTATCGCCATAATACTTACTCATGTAAATACGTTGTCAACTAACATTTGACGAAGATTAAAACCATTTCGGTTTTGATGAAAATGTTGATGTGGTATTATAATGTCATTTTCTTGAATTAGCTCGCCATTTGCAAGAACAATATTTCTTGTTATAACTATATTGTAAAGAATAACACATGCCATGATAATTTTAGAACATTCACGAGGTGCGAAATTCATTGTTTCAGTAAGACAATGAAAGCGAGATTTCAATACACCATTACAGCGTTCAACACAAGATCTTGCTTTTTTGTGAGCGTCATTGTAACGTAGTTGAATTGGACCGATCGGATTGTCAAATTGTGTCATCAGCCATTTTAATTGAGGATATATACTGAATCACCCCAGTAACCACCCATTTTCAAAGGATTCATTTCGCATCCATGATTGCGAATGTTGTAACATGAATGCATCATATGTGTACCTGGACAGGGTGCACTAAAATCAAATATTTTTAATTGAAAATCATAAGCTTTATGGCAATTGATAGAGTACCACCCCTTTCTGTTCACAAATGATGCTTCAACGAGAGGTAAAGATGGGGATTTTTCTACTGCTCCAACAACTTTTGGAAAAATAGCCTAATTGTAAAACATCGTTTTAGTTTCACGAATAATATCTGGAGTCGGCCACTAAATATACTGCACTCATTTATTACACAAAGCTTGAGATACATCTACTCGTTGACCTAGAATTAATTCCATGAATATCCCCAACCACAGGTAAAAAACCACCGGGACTATAATAACGTAGCGCTGTACAAAACTTGTATCTCTACAGACAAACTTTGTGAATGTAGAGTTACGTGCTGAAGCTGAGGACGCAAGTAATCACACAATTCCTCTGCAACATGTTTCGGAAATCTATATAGTGCCAAAAATTCTGCATCTTTTAAGCCATTCAATGGATCATATTGAGGTATATATCTTCGAGCACATAGCTCTATATCCACATTTAATTGCATTCGCTACATAGCAAATAATTAAAAACGTGTAACGTATAACTTTAAACTAACCTACTCACTAAAGTAGCCCCCTAAAACCTTTGGTAAATTCACTAAAAGTTGATAGTCTTTTAGACTAAAAATGTTTTTTTGTAACTCTGAAAATAATTAGTGTAAAGTCTTTTATCCCTAAAGTTGTTTCACGACACTCAGAATTTTGACTAGCGCTTTAGCGATAAGTGTTTCGTGACGCCAGCTTTTCTAACTAAAAGTTAAGTTCACACTTTCAGTCGGTTTAACATTTAAATTATTAAAACATTAAATTATAATAATTATAAATGTATTGTGCACGCAAAATTGAGTTTACTTAGTTATAGACGAGACCCACGAGCATTTTTATTGTTAACTGTAACTCTTCTTGTGTTTATCCATATTTTTATCATTGTTATTGTGCGTTGGCAGTAATTTTTTATTAGATGATGAGTTAGCTATAGAAGAGCTGCCTGTGCTATTTGAATTACAGTGAATGTAATATCTCTATATGATCAAAAAGTAGCTTTCAGATTGTCAGAACACAACTAAAATATATTGGCGGATGATTATCATCAGAGTTGACTTAATGTACATCCACAGTGCTCATTTTTTGTGTCGAAGAAAATGGTTGGAACTTTGCTGCAATATCGCGCTGGTTCAATTCATATGTGTACATCCTACATCTTAAAGAGTATTATATGTACAATTTAGGCACAGAGTCATTTTGTATATAATAGAATAAGTGTGCTTCGTGTTGCCATATAGTTTTATATCGAAGAAAGTTAATATCCTCCCTTAAAGATAGATATAGCCCCTAACTATAGTATGATATCTATGATTTTTCTTCTCATTATATGTCATCAGCGAGTTTGAACCTGCATTTTTAACTGAAAGTTGACTATAGCACGATTTCTACGATAGAGTCATCTGCATCACCGGCGCAATATCGAGCTATCGTTAAACGTTTTAAACCAACTGAACTGAACTGAAATTAGATTATGAACTGATGTAAATACCTACTGTAAATACCTACTAACTGTAAATGAAACTAGCTATTTAATAATTATAACGAATCATATAAATATAGAATAATAGAATAATATCCGTAGAGATAAAAATTCAATTAAACAATTTTGAATAAAAGTAAATAATGTCTATTCGCATATATTTCCAAATTTGTAAATATGAAACAATACTTTTTGAGTATGTGAGTGAATTTTGTAAAATAAATTTTAACCATTCATTTTTAATTATAAAAAACAACCAAATATCTATAAATAGAGAATATATTTTCTTTCTCTAAGAGGTACTTCTGTGGTACTGTGTTGAAAATTAAATTGATACATTTTTAATACTCAAGGTTAACTTTAGTACAGAAATTAAGTTTATAATTATTTTCTAATAATTAATAAATCAATGTTAAATATAAAAAACAGATATTATTGAATAAAAATATGTATTACATTTTTTTTACTAAATCTTATATGTTGTACTGCATACAGGGCTGCCACACTTTCACAATTTAAAATTACAAATGTCAATTCAATTTCCATAAGATGAAAAATAAGCCTTAAAAGCTTTTTTTTTTTATTTTACAATGTTTACTTATTGTGCAACAGGAAATAACAAAAAAGGGCAAAATCACAAAATAAAATTTAGCAATATATTTAATTAATGGCTATGGTAAAACATGGAAAACATTATTATAATATTCAGAAGCGAATATAGAAAAATAAAAATTCGCGCAAAGCTCGAACATTTTTACATTCATTTTTTATGCAGCAAAATTTAAAATCCATAGGGTTTTCATAGAATGGAATCGTTTTCCATAGAATGGAAATCCTGTACATTATCATTTGTTCGTAAAATTAGAAAATTCACTGCAAACTAAAATTATGAAATAGTTAAGACTAAAACATTTAATTATTAAAATATCTATATTTAAATGCGCGATGAAAAAGTAATTGTGAATAAAAATGTACACATACATTTTACGTAAGACATTAGTGAATAACGAATAACGAATAACGAATTTTGAATAACGCTTACCATTGATCCTTAGGAAAATGGATGAAAAGGCCTGTTTCGTACAATATAGAAAAGGCAACATGCCAATGATGATTTTCTAATACCGATTGAGACTATAAATAAATAGTGCACGCCACCAAATATAATTAATTTATTTAAATGCGTAATATAATTGATTTAAATATAATAATAGCACGCAATTGGTAATAGAAAATATATAAAATATAGATATTTAAATATTTATTCCGAAAAATTATATTTTTTCAAATTTATATAGATTCAGAGAACGGCCAAACAATTTTAAAAGGCCATATCACAATTTTATATACATCAAATAAATAAATAATAAATTTATTTAACAGAATGAAGAAATCACAGGATAAATCAGCAGGCAAATGAGAAATATGAAGTTTAATCAATAATTAGTAAACAAAGAATCATACAAAATCAATAATTTATAGATAAAAAATAAATCTATTTTACGAATTAAAACAAATTCTTGTTAGTATGAATTTTAAAAGCCCGAGAAAATAGCTTACGACATTTATTTCCTATAAGAAATACGATGTGAAAATATATAGATATTATATATTTGGAAACATATGCCATTTGCGGAATACTAATAGCTTTTTCTTTCTCGTCTTCGTTAATGTGCTTGCATAACCTTAACATTATACAAGATAAAACATTATCTTCAAATTTATAATATCTGCATGTTGCAAGTCTATTTGAAAAATAATTTCTGTGGACATTTTTTATTCCCTCTGTATTATAACAGCAAATGGATATAGGAAAATTACTTAATCCTTTGTATTCAATGATGATTATTTTATATTCAGATGTTTTAAATAAATACTGAAATAATAATAATGTATATATTATTATGCCTAAAATAGTCGACCAATTTAATTAAAATTCCGAATAAGAATTTACATACAATTTACATAATATGGTAATTCATCTGGTAATACGGTAACCGTATTTAAGTTGAACTCACTTTATAAAATTTGACGAGGTAGTTTTTTGTCTTTTCAAGGAAGGCTTGATTCACTCCCGGATGGTCAGCATCGTGGCACATAGCGCCCACAAGGGAGCAGAGTGCGTCAAATGGCGTGATGATTTTCCGAACCTTTTCAGAATAAAATAAAGATTACTTTTCACGTTATTATAGATAATAAGCTGATTCTATAGTAAAAATCTAATTAAACACTCATTTTAGTATACAGAAAGAACATAATTAATACACAGAACCAAATGCAATCCCTCATTTAAATATATAATAATTAATATTTCATATTTCATATATAGATTATTTTTAACTGAAACATTAATGTTTTACTATCATAAAAATATAAAACAGTTTTAATCGTTTAAATAGTATATTTAAGGCAATTATTAGGCACTTCAAAATGGAATTCAAAAGGAAATACATTTATCGTATCATGTTATTAATGTGTAAGAAAATTAGATTTTAATTTACCAATTAGTTCAATTAGTTTACACCAATGAACATAAACATAGAAAACATATTTTCTAAGATACGAAAAAATAGCGGAACTAGTATATTAAAACAAAGAGTACCACACAAAAAAGTAAGACAATTTCCAATTAAAAAATTGTATAGCAAACTGTCCACCGAACATTTCAAATACATAATAATTACAAAAGTAAATAAATTACTTTGACATCTCTTATATAACAATGCATTGCCTGAGTAACATCAGCAGCGTGTATAGCATTGTGATACGGATTTCGAGCATGATAAGTTTCTTCAATACGATCTAAAACATTACAGAAGAAGGTATAAATGCATAACATATAAATATATATTGTTATATTTATAATTTTATTTCTATTTTATAAAATTGTTGTAATTATATTATATTAATATAAAAATATTAACATATAAATTAATTTACGATGTTCATTAATGCTGTCTTTAATGTAAGTTTGAACCAAAAATTGCTTGTCTGTGTAATGTAAAGTCTGTAAGCGCTGTTAGTATCTACATAATTATTAAAAAGACAATTAAAGTGACCTATTAAGTCACTTTACAATAGCGATTTGACTAGTTTGAATTAATCTTAGATTGACGATAGACATTTTAAAAATAATGATTGACAGATTGATGGAAGAAATTTTCGTCGGCGTGAAGTCTCAGGTCAGTCGCGCGATCAATCTAAACGCGATTAGATTGATCCGTGTATTGATAGAAATAAATTAAAGAGTCGTTCTCAAATATACTTCTTTTTTTACCAGGCACCCTTTATATTGAAGGACACAGAATTTTAGGATGGTCGCGCTATACAAGTTTAGCCCTGTTATTATTTTATATATACATTATTATACATTTTACATTATTTAGTAGTAAATATTTGTAAGTATAACATATTAAGTATTGATATAAAGGAAGTTTTCTATTGAACATAATAAAATTATCGCTATTATAATATATAGCTTTTACAATATGCACTATATAGAACACTAACATTATACAAATATTAATGCTATTATAATATAGATGAATATTATATTTCAAATATGTGTTTTTATTTAATTCGTCTTTTAGTTTTGTTTTCAAGAGTTTAGAGTCAATTAGTGCAGTGACATGGACTTAATTATTATTACCTGATGTACGCTGTTAGGAAAATAGTAAATTTACTAGTCGGAAGTTAGTCGAAAAAACTTAGTAGGTCGGTTGCCACCCTAGGTACTATTAATAGTCAATTTGAAACCAACTAATAGTGTATAACGACTTTTAACAGTCGGTTTCTATAAAAATAGTAAACATTTTCTTTACTACTGTTAGTAGTAAATGACATAAAATAATATTTTTAAAATAAAATATTAATAAAGTTGAAATAAAAAAAGTATTTGAAATACATATTAAACTGCATTAATACCAATTACACAACCATGTCTAAATTGTTTTAATCTGTTTTTGTTTTAAAATTTGATAAATAAATAAAAAAGAATGAAAAATGTAGTTATAATTTTATGAAATTTGTTTAATAGATAATTACATAGGAGTTATTGAAATGTTAATAACTATTATTGAAATATACTCAGAAATAGTTAGGAAATATATCATTTTATAGAATTTTAAAATCATATTAATTAATAGCCATTTCAGTTAAGTTTAATAGCCTCACTTAAAAAAAATATATATATATATATTGTACATATATTAAAATCCACATATATTTAATTTTGAATTACTACTAATATATTTTATTCTGTAAGTATAAAGGTAAGTATACATTTTTTTATAATAGAAAAATTGAATTTTATGTATTATTTTTTATCAAGAAATTTACACTGTTTGTCTTCAAATCCATGATGTATTGTATTCAATAATAATATTTTGTGATGTAACAGTTATTACATTTTATATTTGACTTACTCAGTTTTATTTCGTAAATTGATAGTTAAATTGCAGCGTATATAATATATACGCTGTAATTTAACTATCAATTTACGAAATGACGATTTTAATTTAATTTTTAATTTATAAAAATGTATATTTATATATTATTTTTAAAGTTTTCCATATTTCTGGATATATGCAATCAAAGCTAAAGTTTAGAAACATAATACTCATTTAATTTTGGGGTCAGAATAGTATATTCAGTTCGATTCATTATGGACCATATATACTTTTGGCTGCACTTTGTTTAGCTCACTTAATAAATGGATTGTTTACATTTTTTTAATAACTTAAGAGATTAATTTTTATTGTTTCAGGTTCATAGCCAAAAAAATGCCCACAAAGGAGTGGCATCGTCGTTGTGTTCATGTAATTATTGTTTTATCTTCTGATAGTCTCATAAAAAGAAGCCTATATCCTAAAAAGCTACAGAGTCATAAAAATGCAGCCAATAATAAGATAACATTGCCATGTATATTAAAAAAAGTCCATTCAAAAAATGGTCAATGGTAGTCAAAAAAAGTTGGTTCTATAAAAAATTATGCCAAGAAGATGTGTATTTTATCTTAATAGTTATGTTTATTTTTGGTGCCAAACTAAAAAATGTGACGAATTTTTAGCAGGCAACTGGTCACACACACCACATCATACAAGTGTGACAGTAGACAATTATTAGCCTTTATAGTTATGTGAGTTTCGCATCAATAAATAAATGCAGCTATCCCACTGTCAAGACGCTACTGTCCTGAGCAGAGGCTCTACCCGTACCACTATGTACCACAGCAATACCATAACATCTTCGAAACGTCTGGCATAAATTATGTTTTCCAGAAGATATACAATGGTCCATATCTCTATTCAACATATTATCAATACGCTTGATGGAAATTGTACATTTGTTAGTTTGGCACCAAGAATAGACATATGTAACGATTAAAATAATACACATCTTCTTGTCATCATTTTTATATCACCATCTTTTATTGACTGCCATTTAGAAATTTTTGAATGGTTAAACTAATATGCATCTTCTTGGCATCATTTTTTATATCACCATCTTTTATTGACCACCATTTACAATTTTTTGAATGGACGCTTTCTCAATATACATGGCAATGTTACCTTATTATTGGCTGCATTTTTACGATTCTGTCATTTTTTGAGGATATCAAAAATTTGTACTGATGCAGCTAATCTAGCAGCTATATGTGGAGATAAATCGTTTAACTTCTAAAGATCTAGATATGAAATATAATCAGATTATTCAACTCAAAGTTGCTAGCTAGGATCATGTCGCAGTAAATAAATGTTATGTTGATAATAAAATATGGGTTAATTAAACAATTTATACAAAGATTGGTTAAATAAAAATTACAAATAAGAGTTATATTGATTCTTCACTCGCATCTATAATCACACCAGAATTTCATATGATAAATAATAAAATTATTCAACATGGGAATCCTTCTGATGACAATTACGTAACAAATAAATATGATATTAATGTTGAAACACGGAAGTTGAGTCAATTAATAAAAAGATTGGTAAACAAAAAATATATTTCATAGAGAATAAAGCTACACATATTACTATGCCAAATGATGATCCTACTGATAATAATGAGGTTGTTAATAAGAAATATACCAATGAAAATAAAATACAGCAGTAGTAGGGGAGGAGTGCCTCTGGGCCAGGGGGGGGGATGGGGAGGATGGGAGGAGGGGGGAGGGGGGGGGAGTAGTCTCGACAAATCAGAATCGAGTACGGCCAGCCAATGACAGAGACGGCTGGCGGCTGGAACAGTATTTAAGAGACGCGCGCGTCTTTTTTTTTACTATTTAAACAACTCTTTGCACCAAATTCAAATTATTAAATACGCGGGAATATTTTAATTAATTTGTCTGTTTAAACAAAATTCTTTGCGACAAATTCAAATTTATAAGTTAAAATTCTTTTGAGCCAATTCAAATTTAAAATGCGGAGATTATGTAGCACCAAATTCATATTTAAAATTTCGCGGGGTATAACAAAAAATAAAAATATATAAAATAAAATAGAAACGATTCGACGCGCGCGTCTTTTGGTCTATATAAACAAAACTCTTTGCGCCAAATTCAAATTATTAAATGGCGGGAATATTTTTTTTATACGGGGAATTATGTACCAGTATTAAATCGTATTTAAAGGGGAAAACTTACTGGAACACCCATATTTAATACTTTTCTATTAATCAGAGGCCAACCATATTTACGCAACAATT
>JAYRBW010093136.1:0-43804 GCA_036023295.1 Invenusta paracnida
CCCTCTTCCTACATCTATTTATAGAAAGTAACGAATATTCTATTTTTTATATACTAACTCATTACTAATTACTAATTAACTAAAATGATAATAATCTTGTTTAATTATCATGCCTTTGACCCTACAAACACATGCACATATATACCGAAAAGGTATGCTTACAGATATTTTAAACATAAATGAAATATATTGAGGACAAAAAAACAATTGTGCAAAAATTAACCCAAATTTAAGAATCTTCTAAATGTCTTTATCTTAATGTACTTCTAAATCAATACCTATTAGTTATTGATAATTCAAATATAATTGAACCTTTTTCGATCTCCTTTCATGATAAATAATGTTGCATATTAATGTACACATTAATCATTAATTTCAATCTATAATGTCATGCTACTTTTAATTATGTGTCACTGCAAACGTCTTATATGGTGAACCTGCCATTTTACGAATATATATGTGTGATTATATCTCATTGCCCATCTTTCATTATAGATCGCTGTAGCATTTTTTTCATTTGGCACGTCCTTGCAATGCTTTGTTTATAGTTTTATAGCTTTATCACAAAAATAACTTTTTCTATAAATCGTTTTATACATTTTGTATCGATCCCCTTCATGAAATGATGGAAATTAGTCTCATGAAATATACTTGTTGAGTATACATTTTTGGTAATTGATGAAAAACCTTATTTTTAATTTTCAATTGCATTTTATAAAATTTATATTTTTAGAATCTGTGGTATTGTTGGCATTCTAAACTCAATGGAGCTTAACGATCAGCTGACATCCAAGTCGCCTAAAATTAATCTTTTTTCTCAAATCGACCTCACATTATCAAAAATTTTGGATTCTCTGAACGAAACTGAATCGGTAAGAACTATTCATAAATAATTTTTGTTTTAATATACGTTGAAAACTATACGTATTGCATAGTCAATACCATTACAAAATCATAATTATTATTTAATTTGACTAGTATATAATTAACTAATAAATAGATTAAAGCTATTTTATTAAAATAAATTGAATAGCCTTTTAAGTATATAAATAATAGAAAAAGTTTTAATTAAATATTGTAATCACATTTTAGAATATAACAATAAATTGTCGAAACAGTTTTCATGTCCAAAGCAGTTTTTCTGAAAATAGGATACTGAATTTGTGAATTTCATTATCAATAATATTTCTTTAGATAGAGTGAAACTACAATAATTTTATCCTCCATACAACCCTACAGAGATTAATGTAGTTAATTATCCGTAAACTTTATTAGAAATCAATTTTATTTTATATTAGAGTACGTTTTGAACTTAAATTGTTCCATCAACCTATACTAATATTATTTGTTTTATACGAAATTGTACTTTTGGTTATATCTGATACTTTTTACCTGATCAGTGATGATTTCGCAATAATAATGAAACACTCACTTAATCAAAATAAAGCCCAGAAGACAATACACAGACTGTATAGGTGTATTCCTTGATAAAGAGTTATTCGAAAATTTGGAATATTATATTTTAATTATTCAGCTATTGTCTTCTTAACTTTATTTTACTTTTGACCTGATGGCGAACCTTAACATGAATTATATATATTGTGTACATTTATAGAAACTTCAAGAATTTCCATTTTACCAAACTTCAGAAAAATGGTAAATTTTGTTTTTATAACATAGTGTGTTTATTTTTGTTAGTCGATATTGTCATATTCATTAAATTATAAAGTAATATATATTCAGATATTATGTTTGGTTCAACTGTGCTTTTTATTTGCTATAGAAATCAATATTTTTAAAGGCATATTTTAAGTGAGCTTTTGTATAAAAAATTGTATATAAACTATCAACTTACTTCGGAACGTTTTGATCTGTCCAAACTTTTAGCTTCAGGAGAAGTCTGTCGCTGTAGTAAAAGTAATAATAAAATGCTCTTAGATCATGATAATTAATATCAATTCAGTCCATATTATTAAATATATATCAAATGTGAATACACATTTTATAAACACATGTAAAATACTCATGTAATGTACAATGAAATATATCATGCATACAACGATCGATAATGGTTAACAATATAACAATTTTCTAATTAAACTAGTTTTAGTAAGGTGTGTAAGTCCCTCTGCCTTTTATGTACTAATAACTTGCGCGTGTTACCTTATTTACGTGTTTATTGATTCTCTAAATTCAGGTTTTTTTTCTTCTGCGACCATGCACTCTTTAACCCATCTACATCACGTAAACTCTCTTGTTCTAATCCGGTGATGTAATCTCTCTACACATAGATATTTATAGTAGGTACTTTGAATCTCTAAGCTTTTCAGAGATATACCTGACGAGGCTGTTTACAGCGAACATTTGCGTGGATAATTGCGGCTTCGGGTTATTATTTTTTTCCCAATAAACTTGTTTGAAAATATCAGTTACTTAAGACAATGTTATTCAAATATTTAAAACTAAATCTAAAAACTATACATTTATATATATAAATAGAATTATAGATTTTCTTTCTATAATACAATAGAAAACTAATTTAAACTATTGAAATCAATATTTCTCAACGCATATTTTAAATGAGGTTTTGTAAAAATTATTGTATATAAACTATCAACTTACTTTAGAACGTTTTGATCTGTCCAAACTTTTAGCTTCAGGTGAAGTCTGTCGCTGTAGCAAAAGTAATAAAATAGATAGCTTTTATAATAACATTTATTCTTCATTATCATGTCTTCCTAAGCGACACATGACCTTGATCTTGTGATATCGTCAAGAGGCCATAACGGGCTATTGAAGCATTTATTCTTCATTATAATGTCTTCCTAAGCAACACATCACCTTGATCTTGTGATATCGTCAAGAGGCCATAACGGGCTATTGAAGCATTTATTCTTGATTATCATGTCTTCCTAAGCAACAAGGTCATTTGAAGCCATCTATTGGTAATTTAACAACCATACCTATATATCTCCTTATAAGGATCAATATTTCACCTTAATTTATAAAAGTTATATCACATAACGGTATATCACATCAAATTGCCCTCTGAACCTATCAGACATACAGCACAGTGTGTATTACTTCAAATCAGATATACATCTTGAACAAACCTCAGGGCGTTGTGATTTCTCAGCGGCACTTTGTTTAGCTTCAAGCGATCGATCACGCTCAGACTTTTGTCGCTAAAACATTGTAAATATATAGTTTACAAATATACTTCAAATAGACAAATTGACAATGACATGAATTTAGAAGAATAAAACTTCACTCACAAAGTGAGAATATTAAAATAAAATGCAATAAACAATTCATCACCAGCCTCATTATCATAATTACTGTTGCAATACAATATTAACATAACTTTAAATTAAAGTGGTGTCACAGAATGTATTTCACTAATAATGTGTTTTATTTTTACATCAATTTGACAGTTAAATATACATGCCTTCCTTTTATAATGCATAGTCAGTAAACACGTTGTTTTATTTACCTACATTAAATAAAAAATCGCAGATTTAATAAGCAATATTTATTGTTTTTGAATGTATCCATATGTGAACTAGATTATTGTTTAGAAATCTAACAGGAATAATATATGTACTTACTCACTTAATCGATGTGATTATTTATTTCACCTGTATTATAAGTTAATGAACTTAGAATTGAACGATTTTAAATATTAATGATTAGCGCGAGTGCAATTTGTTCTAGTTTACTTCAATTTTACTAACATTGCAATAAAATGTTTATATTATTTTTTGATAAATATAATATGTAAAATAATTAATTAATCAATGTAACAATAAATATAAATGAGATAGAAATTTAAAAATTAATTTGCAAACTGTAATCATGTCTGAGTAATAATAGTTGGTAGCCTTATAAAGCGTTTCTCAAAACTAAATAAACATGTGAGCAGTTATGTGAGTGTGACCATGAGAAAGCTTTTCAACATTTACAATATATTCGGAACTCGTTATTTTTCCCAGTGAATAATGAATGCATTCACGGTAAAATCATTTTTCAAATCACTCGTGGTTAGTAAAACGTTGGGTAATTACACTTCCTGTAATATATTGCTCATATAGTTTGCTTCATGTAAAATTTGGTGCCATTAGTCGTATCAAATATTCATCAGGAATTGTAATAAATGTCATAGTTTAAAATTGTAGATATTTGAAAATTACTCTTATTTTAATAGAAAACCCAATTAATTAATAATACGTAGTGTCAGGTAACTACGGTATGGTTAGTATTTTTTATTAAATTGAAATATATTTCAAGTTGTACAAACCTCAGATTTCTTTGACATTTCGGCACTTCTAGTTTCAGACAAACGCTTCTTTTCAGATTTCTGTCGCTGTAAATTAGCATTCATTACATTAGAATGATTAATTATATCCTTGACATTTAGTGTATTCATTGAAGAAAGTGTGCATTTATATAACGAACTTCCGCATAAATAATAAAATAAAAATTAATACGAATATTTTAAATTAAAAAGGACAGTATAAAAAGTATCCAACACACCTCTGATCGTTTTGATTTGTCCAAACTTTTTGCAACGGGTGAAGGTGATCGATCTGATAGCTGCCCCTATGGTGAAGAAGAACACATTGATCATTATGACTTATTAACAGACTATTCATATACTAATCACAGTTTATTATATAACTGTTAGATGAACATTTATAACAGACACAAGAAAAAATTACAACTGCTCAAAGTGAAATTTATAATTTTGGCATGCAATCTGGGTGTCTAATACTTTGACGTGTATTTAAATGGTGATATCTATGTTTTTTAATGCACATGGAAATACTGGACTGATGAATGCCAGTTAGTTGACTTAGCTGATGAGTTCAAACCAGGTATTTCCACCCCCCCCCTCCCCACTAGGAATCTCTCGCTCAACTCCGGACGGGGCACTCCCCTCTACTCATCGCTTACCGCCATCGTCCGATATCGTATCGGGCTTTCCGACTCCCCCCTTTGCCCTTTCTGCCTCAAATCCCAGAAGGACCTGTCCCATCTCATTCTTTTCTGCCTTTATGTGACAACCCCGCCTTCGAAATCTTTGCAGACGGGACCAGGACGCTGACATTCCTCATGGAGATCAAGGTACATATGTCCCCCTGACCAGGAATAAAGAAGAAGTTTAAACTGTTGGAGCTTAGATAATTTCAAATTTGATGTGTTCGAATGTTTCATCTTTAGAAGCAGTCACATGGCACGAACTTTCTGGTTGTCTCTGGTTTTTAAACCAGTCAACCCATTTCTGCACTATTGATTTCATATTCACGAAAGTATCGGTATCGTCATTCCTCAATATTTTCAAATGTATGTATATGGCGTAAGATGCGATATAGCTTTCGTCTCCAATGTAAAACAAACCGCAGAGTGTATCATGATTTAAGGATATCTATGAACCAGCAATATTTCAATCATGATTTAAAATCATCTGTTTTTCTGTAACTAAAAACATTTGGTTGATTATAAATTGCACTAGTGAAATTTGTAATGTGATAATTTTGTATGCTATAATTCGAACACGTCAGTAAACTTGTCACACCCTCAGATAATGTACAAAGAGACCAGATGGCAATGAATTTTTCCATGATTGCAATACATTAAACTAGGAAACATAAATTGGACAACTCCGGCTTGGGGGACAATTGAATTTGTTTATAATTGTGTTTCCAATTTTTAAAAGAGACAGCCATCTGTGGTCACTATTGCTATTTATGTTATCATGTTTGTAATGCGAAGGGTGCTATATTTGAATACATATTACAATTGTTGTGACCTGCTAAATGATCATATAATCACGCGTAATTTGCCATTTTAACCAACAATTTAAAAATCTTTACAAACGTACATCAAATGTTTCTGATTGGTCTTTGGAACGAATATCAAACTTCTCAGTTCTTTTCGAATACTAAAAATATAGAAATATGTGCCACAACAATTTTATATTTTATTTTATGAGAAAATTTAAAAAATACATATATGTAATTAATTTATACTGCCCAATCCATTCACTGAGTACAAACATACATCTGTGTTGGGATCTTTGCTCCTTTTTCCAATTCCTTGTAATGTCGATGGCTAAAACACAAATAAGATATATGCATTTCTCAGTAATGATTAATGTAAGATACATAATTTATCGCTATATATACTTTAAAAATAATATAAACCAAAAGAACTGACAAAGTTCAAACATTGTAATTGTCGTAAATATTAAGCATGTCAATGATAATAAATACAAGTAGTATAAATACCGCATGGTCATATATTGTGTCTCGCGGAAATTCGGCAGAAGTTGAGTCTGATTCAATAGAATCCTTTAATTCAAAAGGTGTAATGAAATTAAAACGAATTAAACATATAATCAAACACTATAGCATAAAGCTTATTATAAGAGACAACATTACGGCTCCATCCCGAACTATTACCAAACTAGTGGTCAATCTACTGCCGACAAGTAGCAATATATACAGCAAATAATATTAATCAGATTTATAAGATTATATAAGAGACTATTACATGAGAGGCTATCAGATTAGAGAGTATAATGAGCATAAGTAAATGAATTCAATACAATCATGTAGAAGAGAAGAGGAGAACTTTACGGATTGCTCGTCAACAATTCAAATACAATTGTTTAGCTAGAGAAGCCCTGGACATAATTGCCAGACATTCTGAACTTAATGTAAAAAGTAACGCAATTTCAGCATTCTTATACTCTCGTTTTAATCGGATAGTCTCTTATGTAAACTGTCAAATTGTATTAATTATTATGTCCTGTATTAATTGCTCCTAGTCTTGTTACTTGCTTGATAATGGAACTTGTTCGTAAAGGAACCGAAACGTTGTCGCATATAATCTACTTTAATTTTAAGTGTGCTACTAACGTTTTATTCAATAAACAAAAATATATACATTAATAAGTAATATAACGCATTTGAAATATATAGTTTTTAAAACATTACCTATAAATTAATGTAAATAAATGCTATTTTTAAAACTTCCAAAACAAATATTTAAATATTGTATGTTTTATTTTTATTCTGTCTTCTATTGTATTACTGAATTGGAAAACGTTATATCCCAAAAGTATAAACAACAATTAATTTGACATATTTAATCGAACATTAATTAATATTAAATATAACAATTCGAAGCAGTAACCTGATAGTAGTAATACTTATTAGGATCATTTTGCAATACATAAATAACATAAAATCGTACACTGTCGTATTTTATATTAGTGTGCTTTGAACACTTCATATGTAATATATTCCAATCATTTAATATGACTTGTATTTAAAAAAGTAATTAAGAATAATATATCAAACAACTATCATTTTTATATATAGAATATATCGTAAATAATTGACTTTTATAATATGTATAATATAATGAGTCGCCTTTGATTAATGCATAAAAATGTAATAAATACTTTATCAATATAACAAGAATATCAACACAACTATACGTTTTGATCTTTAACTTAATCGATATCTAAATATGACTATGTAACATATAAAATGAACTATTTTGTATTTAACTGTAACTAACTATATATTTAAATATATTAATTGAAATAAATTGAAATATTCAACTTAATTATCATAGTACAAACCTTGTATACAATATGCAAACAAATTGAATTTGTATATATTATGCTTACATTAGAACCTTCAAGTATATATGTATGTATTTACATTACTTATATTTTATTAATTATAACTAGAATTCAATTAGTTTTTGTGAAATTTAGAAATGAATAAGTATGTGTGCGGCGTAATTTTTAACAACAACAACATTGAGTTGTACAATTATTTCTAATGCTTTTTATTAAACAATGTATCATTACAGTTCAATAAGTGTGTAAATTAGAATGTATCTTATCAATACAAAGTAATAATAGAGGCTATAACGAATAACCAAGTTTCAAAATATATTGATCGGCCAAGCAAGCCGTCCAAACTCAATGATGTATTGGATTTATTTGGTCAAATGGACAAAAACAGCATACAAACAATAACAGCAATACGTTTTTTTAAACTAACCTTTTTAACAAAACCTTTGTCATCTTTCGACTTATTCCGATATGTTTTCTAGAAATAGAGAAATAATATGATTAGTTTACTATTTTAACCCCTCTTATTGTAACTAATATATAATACTTATTTTCGCTTGGTCTTAACCACAATCTACAATTTACATTTATACTCATGAGATCATAAACTCATAGCGAAACAAAAATTTATACAAACTGATATTTAGACATAGACTCAGACTTTCACTTAAATAACAATTATATTTACACTCAACACTAAGATATTTATTTAACCTCATCATACACTTAGATTTAAGATAATATCTAAACGTATGACTAGCATTAAAACCTATACTCTCCAAATTCATAATTAGGATAAGACATAAACTAAACTTCTACGGGTATACAGACAAAACTCCCGATTCAAACTAATGACTACATGTAATTAGATTGTAATAAGATTGTAATTAGACTGTAATAAGGGAGATAAAAAACGCAAATTACGTTTAGTAGACTATATATACATAATTGTGCATATATATCCCCAAAAATAGTTGAGGTACCAACCTGAGATGACTTAGCTGTTTTCTCTTCATTAATGTCCGATACACCTGGTTCGATCCTTACAGGCATAGTTGGCTAAAATATGTCATATTATGTTTAGTTAAACAAATATTATTTTATGTAAGCATGTTAAAGTTTTTATATAAGGAAATTATAAATCATATCCGATGTATGCATATATCGTATAAGTATTGTACCTCAACACCCTCAAGAGATGGCATTTCTTTAATTTCAGATATGGAGCCTCCACCCTGAAGAAGAAATATGATAAAATAAATAAACTATACATATATAATAAACACTGTAAATAGGAACAAAAATATAAGCATTTTGTTGTACCTGAAGATGGCGATCTTTCATTTTCTTTTCCATGTCAGATTTCCGTGGAACACCAGTAATTGGCTATTTTAGGTAAAAAGTAAGAACATATCTTAAAAGAACATAATATTAACATATTTACGGATAAAGATATAATTTTAAAATTGAAATAGCTTGTAAAGTATATTTAATTAAGTATCATATCATCTGAAACTTTAAATATTCAGCAGTTAAGAAAAATTAAGATAGGAAAGCATTTTTTTTTTAATTTTAAAATCAATAAAAATCTAACAAATAAGGGTTGTTTATTAAGGGATAATTAATCATTCTACCTGAGGGCCAGAATCAGCTCGCTAAAGAAAGAAAGAACACAAATAAATAAATGTTTGACACTAGTTACAATCCAAATAGTGTCATAAGCAGGTAAGATGATGTGCATACTTTTGATTTAACTTTCTTTTCAGGTGATAACGATCTTTGTTGGGACTTCAGTGGACTATTCTGAAATGTTTATATGGGGTTTTATTGGTTTTTAACTTCTTCTCTTATGTTTATTATCGCTTGATTAGACTATTAGTATAACATAGTTTACCTTAGCTTGCTCTGACAGTGTATCAACTTTTTCAGGTCGACTCTGTAAGGTAAAGATTAGAGTTAGCAATTCATTTCATTATGGTGGTCACAAAATATGACGTAGAATAATAAAACAAAACATAACAACAATTTAAACATTTACATAATGAAGTTTTAATCTTGATGCATGATAATTATATATACATATATATATAAATATGTATTTGTTAAATATTTCTACTTCAATTCTGATATATTAGTAGCCTAAAGTTGTAATATTAAAATATTAATATCTTTAATTGTCAAAAAAGTGATGTATATTTAATTTTCGACTTCAATTTAAAAAATAATAATTTATATAAACTTAATATAAACTAACACACGCAAATGAATGTATTGATTAATATGGGTTAATAATGTGTTAAATATGATAAAAGTCAAATTGTGTTACTTAATATACTGCTAAATATATAGACATACCTTTCGTTTTTCAGATTGGATCGTCACAGAAGTTTTATCCTGAAAATGAAGCATTTTGGCGACTTATAATTTTACTTGTTTACGAAATTATTTATCCTTTTTTATAATTATTTGTACGCAAATAACCATTTAAACACATTTTTAAAATTATGTTAACATCGTACAGTGTACTATATAAAATTGTCTTACCTAGCATTACTATACTCAATATAATATATAATCACAAAATTAGATCGAGTAGATTCACAAGAAAATATTTTGTATAGTGTAAATCATATCTAAGATGGAATTTTAATTATACTATAGTAAACTCTTCAGTATACATACTAATATTAATTTAGTGCAGCAGAGCTGTTAAAGTTACGTGTTAATTAATAGGTATTACAAATTGTGTTAAAATTTGACAATCAAAAATCTATCTATGAGAATCATGTGGAACAAGCAATTGTGAAGAACGCCCACTTCGCCAATGGTATTCATTGTGACCAGAACGGGATTCGAACCAACGACCTACGGGACGAGAGTCCACCGCTCTAACCACTACACCATAGCCGCCGTCTGTTTTAAAATATAAAATGCAATAATCTCTTGAACAATCCTCGACGCACATAGTCGGATAGTTGTATAATACCTGTTCAAGTGTGTTAAATATAGATTAGAATTTATAAGTTCACCTGTTGTGGTTCTTTAACTGCCTCATCGAGAGCTTGTGGTCGATGCTGGAAGAAATTAACAAGCTCAATTGTGTCATTTCTAGTAATACCACGTTGCGATGAACTTTCTGTACGTGTTTATTTGTATTATTGAAAATATAACTTTAAAATAAATAAATAAATTTAAATTAACGACAACATCTGCATATAATGCAATCAAAGGCGAATCAAGTGGCCAAGATCATGGGGAAAAAGCAAATGTGAAGTACGCCCACATCGCCAATGGTATTTATTGGGACCGGGCTTCGAACCCACGACCTACGGGTCTCTAACCACTACACCATAGCCGCCGTCCGTGTTTAGATGTATAATGTATATATGTAGGTAACACATTTTACAGTTTCTCTGTCCAATAATTATTGTACAAAACATTATGATTACCTTTAGATTGGAAGAAGTACGCGCTTCTGCTTTTGATCCACCCTACAAATATAAGAAAATATAATTAACTAATAGCATCCACTCATTGTTAAGAATCATCACTATTATAATGTATTTAGTAGTAAAAACATTATTTATTCCAAGTTTATGAATAGAAAGCAGCACAATTTACAAGCTAAGTAAAATTTCGATTCAAATATAACCTTTGGTGGCGAGGTAACGCCAGAAGTTGAATCAATAATTTGCGGACGGTCCTAAAATTGATATAAATATGTATTTAAATGAAAAATCTTCACAGTATGCTTGCTAAAATGTCCTTATCACCTTTGAACCATGGACAGTCGATACAATTTGACTGCCTGGCTGATCTTTCTGAAAATTAATTACGTATTATATTACATGGAACAATTCAATTTAAAATTAAAATAATTTATCAAAAAAAAGTTTTATTGAAAGAATTTTTAAAATAAGACAATATTATGTATTTAAAAATTAAAATCTAAACTTTACATATTAAGGGATTTATCTTATATAAAATAACAAGTAAATGTGAGTTCACAATGTAAGTTGTTCAGTAATAATCTTATAAGACAGACAACAAAGAACTTATTTCTACAGTTACTACGAATTTATACATACAGGTTCCGAGTTCTTGCTCTTTGTTCCTGCGAATGGTCCTCTTAGTTTATTTGAGATTGCATCCAACTATTAAAATAAGCAATGCTTTATGTTTTATTAATTACGTCTGATTTTTTTTTATATTCAATTGAACTTTTTAAGAAATAAACAAAATATATATTTGTCATGTTTAATGCAAAATAATTTATATTACTTTTTATATATAAAAATGTAGTAGTTATTGCAGCAATTTGAAAAATAAAAACAGTTGTCTTATCGACTAACATTTTCGATTAATCAAGACATAATGAAACCACAGGGCCTTCTAAAGAAATATAACAAATCCTCTTGTTTAGATCACACATGACTTACACAACCACATTTAAAGATAAAATCCCTACGTTCGACCAGTCTAAGGCCATTTATTATCCGTCTTCTATAATCACAGTAAATAACAATTTCTTCAACAACTTTATTACGTTGTTGTATACTAATTTAGTGTTTATATTAATTTGTTCCATGTATCATCCTGAAAAGTTTTACCAGCTTGAAAAGCAAAGATGTCACTATCAAATCAAAAGTCGCTCTCATCAAAAGCATCGGAATCTCAACCATGAACTATGGCTGCGAATGCAGGCTCTGCAAGCCAAACCGTTTAATGTCCGAGGCATTCGAGATGTGGTACTTTTAAAGAATCCTAGGAATCACATGAAAAGACTTCAAAACCAACAAAAAGGTCCCCAACCAACTCAACACTAAGAGGGAACTTTTTGCCCAGATCATCACGCGGAAGCTCAGGTTCTTCAGCTACACCATTCGCCATGAATCCCTCGAGAAAAACATCATACTCGGCACGGTCCTAAATCCCAGAAAACGCGCTCGGCCTCCAACCAGATGGATAGACATCCTCAAATGGACTGGAACAAACCACATATGGCAAGCCGTCAGATGGACCGAAAACTGCACTCTTTGGAGAAAGAAAAAAATTCACACTGCTGCTAAATGCTTCTCAAATGGATCCAACGATCGTATCAATTAAGGAACCTCAATCAATCAATCATCCTGATGAGAATTTGTACTTAAAGTGAAAGGATTCTGTTTACTATTTGTTATTATGTCAAATTGTAATTTGTAATAGCTGGGAAGGCAGAATGGATTCGGCGAAACATGTTTTATATCTCAATACAATTAAATATTAATTTTAATCTTATTTATTAAAATAAAATAGTCTGGATAACTCTAAAATGTTTATTAACACGGCTTACTCCACGGCTGATTGAAGATTTTCTTTCTTCTTTTGATTGCTCTGATTCCTTTTTCTAAAACAGATTGTAATACGTTAAATTGTCATGGCTTTTACATATATCTACAATGCCATCTAAAACTTTCCAAACTATGGTTTATTGTAAACAAAAAATAAATATTATATGCTAAAACATCGGAATATTGCTCTTTGGGTGTTGCTATACCATATTTATCAATATACCATATACCATATTACCATTTACTAATATGAATATGTATGCTATATATTTTACTAATTAGTGTGTTTAGATAATTTTTGGAATTTAAAGTTTCTCAAGAGATTAGAAAGATATAAGAATAGTCTGTATCATTGTCTTGTTGTATTATATACAACATGTATGATGTTGTAATATGACATATTATGGAATAATAATGAATCCGAAAGTACCTACAACATATTATTTAAGATATCAGGATGTATTAATCTTACCTTTGCACAAGGTGAAGCAGGACCCTGCAATAATATAACAACGAAATCTAAATAATACTTTAATTTCACACACAGTGTTTGTGTCTATAAAAATACATTGTATGGTGATATTTCACACTTTACATATGTATTACATGATTTCACAGATTATTATGTATATAAAAAATACACAGTTTATTGACAAATTAATATAAATGAAAGCTTTCAATATGTTTATTGGATACTAGAAGAGTGAAATTTTGACGATGTACTTACGCATGGTGGAGATATGCTTCGCTAAAATACATAATAAAATGGAAAACGTCTCTACATGACTGTTCGATAATATGCATAATAATGAATAAAGATGACCTCAAATATCATTTATATTAATCGAGAATCATCATGTTTAAGGCTATCTTTCTCAGAAGGTAAGGTATGTCGAATTATATTTTAATTCAGTTTTTTGTAGCTGTTACATAAAAACACAAAACAAATAAATGAAAAAGAGATGACATTATAAATGTTGTTCAATATTTGGTTCAAACTTACACATTTATTTTGTGAACTTTTGCTGTGTTCTCCGTGCGATGTACTACTGGGTGCAGTAGATGTCTCCTTCTGTGAGATGTCGGATCTTTCTGGTGATCGTCGTGATAGCTATATTGAAAATATACCAGAAATATAAATATATATATAATTTGTGAAATGCATTTCGGATGTATATACATTTCGATTGTATATATATATATATATATTAGTCTACAGGCTACATTTTTTTACTCATAAATTTAATTTTACATTGTATAACTGTTTCATTAAGCTATCTTAATCACAATATAAAATGTATTATGTTATACTACGTTGTACCATTTCTACACCAAACTATGAAAGGTCGATCCTTGATTTCTATCTTAATAATATATTTATAAATAGTGATATTCAAAATAAATAAATTAATGTATATGTACATGAATAACATGAATATTGTAAAATGTTTGTACCTCAGAATGAGGAGATGATGTCCTTTCTTTCTCACGGTTAACCAATGCGCTTTTGGAACTTGGTTGCTATAAGTACAATATTAGAATAATATATTCTATTGCAAATAACTCTCCCAAACTCACTAGAATAGAACAAGTATACTCACACTCTGATGTTTTGACTGTCCTTTCGATTTCCCTGATTTAGGCGATTGCACTGATTTACTTCTCTAATAAAGGAAACAAAATGTCATGTACTAAATATTAAATGAACTTAAACAGTACGATACACAATGACCCATAATAAATTAACAAAAACTTTAAATATTTACTGAGCACATATATTTCAAATAGCTATTTTTGGGTAACGTCACTAATGACATTAACTCTTTGGAATTGCGTAGATACCATCGAGTTATCACGACAGTTTCGACCGTTATGTCAAATCTCGATTAACAACGTCCACTAAGGTCACATATTGGTCATTCAAAAAGTTGCCAATATTTAACTTTAAATGACACACCATTTTCAGTTGATATTGAGTTTTAATATTTGACCTTAAATGATCACCGTTTTTAATTGATATTGAATTTAAATATTTGACATTAAATCATTACCGTTTTTAATTGATATTGGCTTTTAATATTTGACCTTAAATGACCTTTTTTGCTAAGGAAGATTGAACAAAACGGACATAGCTGTTTCTATAACCTGCGTTGGCACCTAGGTTATGTATTATATGTATTATACAGTAAATTATAAGAATTCACTAACACACACGTGTCACAAATTACTCACACTGTGATGTTTCGAAGATTTTGGTTCCGATGTTCTCGACACAGATCGAGATCTAGAGCGTGATTTTCGGGAGTCATCTCGAGACTTCTTAGATGTTTTTGCTTCTTTTTTCTAGGTCAGAGATAGATTCAAACATGTAAATGAATCAATAACTAGGTGGTAGTAGTAATTTAATGAAAACTACAGTATATTGTTTACTCACAGTAGGTTGCGATGCTTTACTTTTATGTTCGGGTGACGTCATTTGTGACCTACTAGGTGTTACAGGGGAGCCTTCTCTGGATGATTTCTGCGACTTTTTGGATGCTTTGGGCTAAACCGAAAAAATGACATAATTCTTAAGTTTTTATTCGAAGAAAAATATGTTATTTTAAAGGTATTAATGTTTAAATCAAACAACTGGATTGGGAAGAAAACATTATTTGTCTGATGACTAATTTTGCAGATGAAAAATATAACGAATTCTTGAATGATTGATTATAATAAAAACAATAAGATTTATGAGAATTAGAAAGATTAAGAAGCTTTACATGTAACAAATTTGAGATTACACAAAAATTATGGATATGAGATCTTCTATTTGACAGCAAATACTAAAAAAGCCTTCATAAATAATAATTTTGAATCTGCTAATTTATAAGCATATACGTTTCAAAGAGGTTCTTAACAAAATAACATTTAGATATTTCGTAGTAAACATCTATCTCCATGTAGAAATTATGTTATATAATACTTCAATGATAGTAAGATATAGATGTCACGATGAAGAATAAGAATAATGAATTAGACGGCAATTTGAACTGTGTAACAACAATAACATACGCTATGCCGAGAGGATTTTTCTGTGTCTCTCTGCGATTTACTCGGAGATTTTTTACTGTCTACAGTACGGACTGATTTTTCCTTGAAACAAAAATATAAATGATGCAGTCATTTATTGTAGAACACAGCGTATATTGCACAAATAACACTAAAGGCTTACATTTCGAATTACAATACATTACAATAAAATAACTATACACGAATATTTAAGAAATGAAATATTATCTTACTACTTAAGATAAACAAATAAGTTCAAGCTGAAATAAATACTTTGGAAAGTAATAATGGATGACTGAATGAATCAACTTACCAATACCTGTTCAGATGACATTTAATGAAATTTAAACAGGTAGCAGTTACCTAGTTTAAATATTTATGGTTTTCCAGTATTAGATAATAACTAAACATATTAAACTTTTGATAAGTTTTTGAAACTTCTGTTTGTACTTTTAGATACAGTATTTTAGTAGTTGAACGTTTTTGTCTATATCACCATGTGTAGTAACTTCTATAATTGATTGTTAAATAAGTACACATTCATGTCATTTAAAGTTGCATTTGTCTAACAAAAAACACAGCTACGATTAGATATCTTCTTTTCGCCTGCATACACAAACTATGCAATCTTTTACAATAAAGTACTAATTACTAAAATACCAAACATTTCAAGTATTGCTCACTATGCCACACTAGTATGTTATACTGAACAATACTTAACTTGAACTTACCTCTGAAGCTGGAAAAGGGGTCTTCTTCTCAGTTCGTTCACTGCCTTTCTGTTCAATCTGTTTAGTAAACAAATATATTTGACGTTATATATGAGTTGAACGTTAATAATGTTATATAGGTATAAAGCAGTCAACTAGTATCACCTTCGATTTCTTCGAGTGCGACGGTGATCCAACACGAGATTTTGATGATTTCTTGGAAGCTTCCTTCTAAATTTTTTAGAATTAATAAATTTGTATAGTCCATTAACATTAATTTCATATCACATGTCATATAGCATCAAACATAATCTGCTCAAATACACTATTAGGTTATCAATAGGGTCACATTAAAATGTACTTGTTCTAGCATTCAATAATTTGGAATAATGTACATTTCCATAACATATTTTATTTTAATAATTTTAGTTTACTTTTAGACTATATGTATGCATATTCACAGTACACTTATTTTTAATCTGAAGTACATGAAAATAATGAAATAGTTCAAGAGCAAACAATTGCAATGCTAATAAACGTTCAGGAAAAGAGAAACCGTTGTAGATAAGTTGATAATTTACAATTTCTTCCTCCTTCATTAACTAACAATATGTCCAACAATTTCTATTTATTTTAATTCAATTTTTGTTGTGCATTATAGCTCCGATAAATGTGCAACTCTCATAAACGACAAAGTAAACAAGCATGCACATATAAATATAGCAGTGGGATAATATTGCTTTTGACTTACATGTAATTCCGGCGAAGATCGACGTGATCCATGTTTTGCGCCGATTCGCTTTAAAAAAGAATATATACATTAAACTATGTATATTACAGTAATATGGTAAAATAGTTCAACTTCTACGTTTATGCTAATTTAAACAGATTAATGTGACAATAAAACATAACACTTACTATTTACAACACATAATTGCTAGAGTGTTTATTTTTATATCATTTAAATCTTGTTTTATTGAAATAATTATTATTGACAAATGTACTTTAGAACTTGGTGATAAGGATATATCTTTGTCCGTGGGACTGGGTGATTCCTTTCGTCTGCTCCCTCTCTAAAGAAAAACAGTATCCAACAAAATATAATTGATAGTTGCATCGATAGTTGTTAAAATTATTGCCTAATTTATTTAAATAAATTAGTTGCAAAAATATAATAATCCTTAGTCATTTATGTATGCAAAGGAAAGGGTTTCATTGTAAAAATATTGACAATTTAAAAACAAATGTATTACTCAAAATATTTTCATTGTGAAATAGTGGCAAATGTTTACATGTTATGATAAGTTCCAAAAATGTATATATTTTTTATGTGAAAATTACACCATACTAATTTTATAAATTATCTGAAGATGACAGTAAAGCTAATATTTCAAATATAAAATGATTATATTTATTGGAAGATATGTAAAAATGGAACAGCATAATATACTAGATTTCGTGTTAAGTAAAAATAACAAATTAGTCGAATAAATTAAAAAAAGGACAAATCCAAAAATATTTACCACGATAGATTTGATATGAAAATTACTTTAACATAGCCTAACGTTTAAAATTATAGTATCATGTCTTCAAATTATTCTATAGATGAAAAACAAAATCCCAACATTATATAACTCGAAAATTTATGTTTTAAAGAGGAATACATATCTCAGCAATTGTATAAAGCACCTAATGCACCTAACTAATTTAAAATTGGACATATTTATATTGTATTTATCTAACAAGACGTGTGACATTAATTTCTAGTGCATGGTCTTCATCATATGTTTGTAATGGCTAGAAGTATAACTTTATCACTTTAAAAGTAAAACTTTTATAATCATTTATTTAAAAAACACGAGAGAATTAACAAAATATGAACTCAGTTGTAATTTATGGTAAAGCAAACATTTTCAAATTAAATTATCATGTCAATAAGAAAAAATGCATTCGCAAAATGTAATCGATTAAAAACAAAGAGATACATTGTGAGAGAAGACTAGTATGATTATAGTAATACTAATTTGACAGGATCAAATTATGACTAGTATTTCATCTCTCTTTAAAATCACCACTTTTTATTTTAAATTATCATTCATGAGAGAACATTTAGTGAGAATAGTGTGCAGTTACCAAGAAAAGCATTTTAAGCTTTTCATGACCATTTTAACCTTCATTTTTGAGCTGCAGCTTGAACTAGTTTTTGATATATTTATAACGAACTTTATACTACGTCTGGAAGGACGTATTTTTGCATATCTCATCAGTAAATCGATAAAGAGACATAAGCTTCACAGACCACTTTAGTCCCTTCCAATCTCATAATATATTACACAGTTGTAATACCTACGTAAATTAGACTATATTATTATATTATGTTTGAAAACATAAATGTATAATTTTACTCCTTTATCACTAACCTCTCTCGAAGATGATATATCCTATAAAATAAACAAAATATTTACCAAAATAAATTGACTATTTCATTCGATAGATCAACTTTAACTGCTTACTTCAGTTCTTGATCTTGTTTTGTCTTTATGACTAACAGATTTGGATGATTTCCTTGAACGATTGTCCTAAACACAAAAAGTAATAACACATATTCCAATTATGAAACTTATTGTCATAAATATAAGAAATTAAGGGAAAACAATTATGTTTTCACACACCTTCCGATCTGGAGATGAAGGTGCGGATGATTTCCTTGAACGACTTTTCTAAAAATATATAATTGTTTTTGAAAGGAATAATTTAGACATGTCAAATTGCTTAAAACATAAAATATTTCTCAAGAAGCGAATTATGTTTGCATGATGATTATCTAAAAAACAGACATATTAGTTACCTTTGGTGAACGAGAATTTGATGCACTCTTTTTCTAAAATAATAAAGAGTATAAATGAGGACATTATATGATAGTCCACGAGTGGCCTGTCAATTATTCTCACTACGAATTATCATATTACCTACTCTCTAAGCCGAAGGTCGAAAACATTATGACGAGTGTGAAAGTGCTTTTGTATGGTTCAATGTTTCGAGTCACGTAAAACAATGTCATTAATACAATAGTGATTGAAAAATAGCATTTCAAATGCATACATTAATCACGTAAGATTTTTCTCTATCCAATATTCATTAGTCAATATTTGAATACTGGATAAATAATTTTACTATTTGAAGTAACACGAAGTAAATATAAATATTTAAAATTTACATAATTAAGCTTTAAATAGAAGTAGTTAAATATTTGCTTCGTTTATAAATAGTTAAATATATAATAAGTAATGAAGTTCAAGTGTAATTTTACATACAACGTCGGGAGAAGTATATTCATCCCATGTTCATAACAAAACAATACTTACCGCAATTCATAAATAAAATAGTTTTGTCGATAAATTTATAATATGGATGCTATGTATATACTAGTATGTTTGTAATCAAGACCTGTTGTGTTCCTAAATTATTTTGTTCATAATTAAAAAAAACTAGTGTTTATATGATGTAGTTATATATGTACATTCAAAAATATGAATACTAAAACCTATAAAATGTACACAGATATCATGATATTATATACCAATATATTATATATTTCAAGCATTGAAAGGATAATAAGTGAACCTAAAAAAGATAATATTGAAACATACCCGAGACTGCCTTTTGGAATTCTGAAATTGTTAAATATAGATCATTATTATACAATGAAAATGATGTATATAAATGAAAAAGGAAATGAAACATTATATAACTGAAATCTTGTTTTCTCAAATTTAATACAACACAAATATATTAAATAACTACAATTTTAAGCTCCGATTTTAGCATAAATATATAATCTGGATATAGTCTACTTGAATATTCTACACAATCATTGAGTATACATGACATTTTAAAATAAAAATACATGTAACCTTGCTTAATTATTACTTGCAATAATATCTAAAATAATGAAGCCCTTTACATTCCTTATATGAATCAATAATGTATCCTGATCTGACCTTTATAATACTTGGACGAATCGAACCTTCCTCTGCGGCATCGTATGTAAAACCTTGTGCCTAAATCAGAAAATTGTACGTAGAACAATTTAGACGACTTGTAAGTGGCCTTTGCACAAGTATTGAGATAAAACGTTTGAAATATAATCAATCAATCCTTACAATAAAATGAAAAGGGTTACATAACGGATAATATTTAGATTTAAATGTAAACAAGTTGATATTATTATATTGTCACAAAAGAAGATAATAACGAACCGTTTACCGGCCAATTTTCATCAAAATCAAAACATAAGAATATAGTCTCCACTTTTTGTAATATATCACTCTTTTATAGTTTCTTCAACAGTCTACTTTTACCTTAAATAGACCATACCATACCTTACCATTTTTCCATAATGTCACCGTTACAAATCGGAAATGATCTGCAAATACCGTTAAAATTATTGTAAAGCTATTATAGTCTCATTGTAAAATATAGTCTAACGCATTGTTTTGACACTGGATTGTGAAGTTATATATGTTTTATGCCACTATATAACAGGTCAAAATGAGGACTATTTTAATAATACCTTTCCTTCGTCAGAAAATTTTTCGGGTTCCTTCTTGATCGTCAAACTTCTTTTTCGCGTTTCTTGATCCTAATAAGAAATCAGAAAGTCGATTATTAGTACCTGTTAGTACTTTTTAAATTTAAATAAACAATCGATGTCATAAGCACATCAGTTTCTATCGAAATAGTTTATACTATGGGATAAACTACAAAAAGATTATACTACAAAGATGAGAAATATTTCAAAATAATTGTAACACAATATTTTTTTTAATGTCACAGTATAATTTGTAAAACTTGTTGTTATTAGAAAACATAATGTTTCATGCAACTGTGAACTTTTTTGAAAAGATATTTTGACACAAAGAAGTATATATATTGACAAGGAAACTGTTGAAAAGGTTTGACACAGGGAAATATTTGGGTGTATTACTCACTTCTTTTCCATTTATATGCAATTTAGAGTTTCTTTATCTATTATGATTCCAACGTACAATCCTCGGGTATTTCAAAAAATAGTATATAGGTATGTATATACGGATTATTTTTATAGATTGTTAACGATAAATACTGTTATCATCTTACGTACAGTAATATACATTTAAACTATAAAATAGTTTACTTTAACATTTGAAATAGGTTTCTCTAACATTCACTGGTCTTTTAACTATCTATAACTTGTTCTGACCTTAATTTTAAAAACAGAATACTATTTTTTCGATAACGCTTTACATGTTACATAATTATCAATTATCTGATCATACTCGAAACATATTGAGCAAGATAAATGTTTAGTAAGTTTCATATTTATCAACTGTGTTTACATTATTGCTATTTTAGAAATGATATTTATATATATATATTTATTTATCTATAAAAGTGTAATGTCATATATTACCAAGTTAAATTAAACATATACCAAATATGTTTAATGGGAAGATTTAATTTAAGATAAATATGTTTTGTTGAACAAGTACACAAAAGTATTGCTACTGAGAATTCATTAGAATACAAGTTTCTAATTTTGCGTGTAAGTTAATTAACTGAATTATATCAAATATAATAAACATGTTAACATATAAATCGACTTTTAAGAATTATCTGTGAACCATCAAAGAATCAGGTAGTAAAGTCAATTGTGTAAACATCTTTCAAAATGGACTAGTTTACCTCAGAATCCGTTTGTTGTTGCATTTGTACGAATTTAAAATCGTTATCATCTGGAGGTCTTCGTGAACCAAATCTCTATTAAAAGAAGGACAAAGTATAAATGATGTACTATCAAGAAAATGTCTCGTTAAATCATTATAAATTATAAAACAAATAATACATATTATAGTATGTGTGTTTATATAACATTCATATTGTTTTAAAAATAATATACATATATATATATTGTGTTCAACTAGTAAAATATAAAAATATCTTGAAATAATGTAATAATTAATAAAATGAGATCAATTTAGATAAATTATTATTAGGTATTATAATGGAAATATTTTGCAATGACCGATAACTATGGTGACTAACCAACATAACATATTAACAGCCTACTGGATATTTTGACTCATTTTGAATTATTTCGAAGTTATAATAAAAAGTTACAACTGAAAGCTATTTTTCAAATTTGTAAAATATGTATCACTTAAGGACATAAATCGTGATTTCATCATTTCATTTCTGAAAACAAACAAAGATCATATAAGAAACAAATAAATCAAAATAAAATATGAAAGCTTAAAACTTCTGCAATATACGTTATTTAATAATTGATCAAGACTATTTTTCTTTCAATAATAAACATTATGCATGTACATATATATGAACATTACACAGTTTGAAGTAGTTCAAAATATTTATATTCAATTGTTTATATATATATTAATTTTGAAAAGATGCTAAATAAATAATTTGTCACATAATCATGCCAAGTATTTCATAACATAAATTTAGTTTAATTGCATAGTATCTGGAATAAATTCAGTGCATTACACTACGGTACTTAAATGTTTTCGATACATAGTAAAATAGGTATATTAACTTATTAACTTATTCCATACAATTCACAACGTGATAACATAACAAAATTGACTCTATCCGCTCCTTTATTTTTGAAAATGTCCTGCTTAAATGATTACATTTAGAAGAAATATATTATATTTAAATTGCAGATAGAAAATCCAAAATGATGTTTGAAAACTATCGATATGAGCTATATAAGCAAACTCATTAAATATAGATAAAGTAAAAAAGTGTGTAGGCTTACGATGATGGGCATGGAGTGGAATATACCAATTACACATACTACATATTATTTGAGGGAGAACTTTACGTGGCTTCAGCAATAATACCTCCAAAGTAGCGGGCACGTCATGTTTACCGTCTTGATCCTCAGGTATTGAAGGTACTCGGTCAATATCTCGCTATATCGAAATTAATCAGAATGTTCAAATAAAATGAAAACATGCAATCTCTATATGTACACACACATAGTATGTTATCATATGTACCTCTCCAGCGTCATAAGGTGATCGATCCATATAATTAATTTCTTGAAAATGGGGACTATTAAGACGTTTTGTGCGAGTTTGTTGCTGTGTTAAAGATAAAATGGAATATTATTACATATTATTAAATTATTAATAAAAAGTTTCTCAACAATGAAAAATAGTAAATCAAATTGAAAAAGATTACATATGACAAAACGAATCATAACAAATTCTGTATTTTTCGCATTTGGACAATATTATGAAAACATGCGATATCAATTAATTTGTATGATTTGTATGAACAGTCAAAAAGTAAACTGTTTAACCATAATATATCTAGAAAACATTAACTCTCGGAATTTAGAGTAAACTTATAAAAATTGTTGATGTTACAGATTCTTATTAAGTCTAGTTAAATGATTATGATTTATGCTTTTATGCGTTAACTAATACTATATATGTAAGAAACATACTTTTGTGGTATATTTAGTTTAATGTAGAACGCAATATACAATTCTATTAATAGTCACCTCCTTCAAATGTTGTTTCTCTTTCGGACGTGCGAGAGGTTTTTCAGACTGGAAATATTTGACAACAAATGGGTATCAGTAACAATTTGGTAAAATAGGATTTTCCGATCAAAAGTAGAGAACTATCAGACCAAATTCAACACATGAAAATCAAACATGAAATTAAACACATAATGGAAACTATATTTATAACGTATTACAATTCAGCATACATAATTGAAGTTTGACATAATAATATCAAATAGGACAACATAATATATAGTATTTATTTGCATTTATATTGGGAGTTTGTTTTAAATGCTTTATTAATATGATAGTTCCAAATTAAACATGTTATTAAATTTATTTCAAAAACGTTTTTTTTAGTTACCACCATTTATTATAGTAATTAAATACTTTAGCATATTGTCCCACTTAGTTTATGAAATATTGATAATACTATACAAAAAACGCCGACAAAACTTGATATAATGGATAATGCAACATTTTACAAATTTTTTATACACATAGGTTCATAAAAATATATTATTTTTAAACGATCTCAAAATAAAATGGAAGTGTTTGAATTAGTGATTTTATTATAACCATTACTAATAATTCAAACCTTAAAGTAAATGCATAAAATCAATGTACCTTATCACTTTGAGACAGCAAATATTGGGCCAATTTTGGTGAATCACTTAAATCGTGCATCTTAAAATAAAAAACAAACAATGTGCGTATTATTCCTCCATTAATCATAAACGTTAAAGTTATATAATGCAAACTTATAATTCGGACGGAATCGCATAATATAATGCCTGTTAACCGATATAAAGTATAGCATTTGAATGTTGTTAAGAAGCAGCAACTTATATGTATTAAAAATATAGACGAAACATTAAAAACAAATGTTGTTAATATACATATATTCCTCATACGCATCTCTACCATTGAACTTAATATCACAGTTGCTCTAACACCAACTCTAAGTTTAACTTTTTCTATAATAATAACGTCAAGTATTTAAAGAATTGTAGTCAAGTATAATATTGAAAGGATAACATAAGAACTCATAATACAACCTACTCTCAGTTCCTTAATGAAATATAGAATTTATAATGAAAATGAAAAATATGACCATAACTTAACAAATGTGCATATCATAATTGAAATAATAGTATTTATATCAGTTATATTACTGAAACGGTAATAGTATTCCCATGCGCCATTTGTATATACTTTTTTATAACTATTTAAGTTGTTCTAAAAGTTAATTTGTAATACTTTTTAAAGCATAGACTTATTTGGCATAATTTTGTTCCCACTTTGTCATGCTTTTTAACATTTAGTCCAAAAGCATTAAGTACATATCATACGGATAGTAAACGTATTTCTATAAACTATATACCTGAAAACTTCCCGATTTCACGTCTTCTTTGGGAGAATCGAGTTTTGTAGAATCTAATATAAAGTCTGATTGCTGAAAAGAGAATGTGTTAAAATTATTAAACACAAATATATATGCAAACATTATTGATATTAGATAAAACATGAAAGAATAAAGAAACATGACTCGCAATGATGATATAAGCATAAGGTGCAAAGCAAAGCAATATAATATATTTTATTTAGTTCAACATTTCATATTTTAAGAGGAATTTTCATTATACATATATATGAAATACCTGTGTTGGAATAAACTTCATTATTTTCGCAACATCTACTTTCTATAAAAAAATGTACATGCATTGAAACACAATTAAAAATGAAAGTGTATATCATAAACAAATTTGAATTCAAATTATTTAAATTACAGAAAAATATTATTAAACTTTAATCAAATAAATTATTTCTGAAATAATTAAATATTAAATAAAAAATAGGTAACATTGAAATAAGTATGTACAGTATGTATGTCCTAAAAGAAATGTTTCTCCGACATAGAACTTGGCAAAAGCTTTTCATAGATCAAAAAAGTTTATATTTTAACGGCTCGGTAATTGAGCAACCGATGTCATCAAAACTGAAATTATTGGGTCAGTTGAGACAGTTTTATTATATATACATAGTTTACAAAGTGAGTAACACACTCTCCTTCAGGATTCCCCTACGGGTTCCTGACCCTTTCTATTTTTATAGAGATTAAGGTGACGAGGCCCCCCATCAATTACAACAGGGAATAATATTAATAAGAGCCTAATTTATGATCAAATACTGGAAATAAAAAAATGCAAATAATTTTATTTAATTTTAATTGCAAATAAATCTTGCTATGAGTTTAAGGTCATTAGTTCAAGGTCAGTTTAAGGTCATCAATTCTATGTAAAGCTTTTGCTAATTCTAAATTGCAGTAATTTATTGAGAGTATATAAGATATATCCCTACACGCATAAAAGTAATAATGTAATAAGCCATAATATTAAAATATTTAGAATATTCATAATTCAAGTGAAACAGGGTTGTTGTAAATAAGTACCTACCACATTATCCAATTATTGCTCTAACGAAGATATTGGTCACAAAATATGCTAATAATAACATTTAATTGCTAAACGCATGCCTTTAATTTAAATATATTAATTAACATGTGAAATATTTTAATGCATATATTTCTTCCTTAAATACCGATTTTGTATATTAACTAGATAATTTTAGACAAGTTAAACATAACATATTTAAAGAGTTTGATATATATATACTATTCGATGTTCAATTCAATATAACTCCTAATCGGGACATACCTCTTCTTTAGAAACCTTGTCCTCTTTGGGGCTAGCAATTTTTTCAATTTTGTACTGCAATAATAGAAATATAGTTTACATACTTGTAAGCAACAAAGATAATATTTTATGTTAAAACTGAAGAAAATAAAACTGACAAACCGATACTGATGAGAATAAAAAAGAAAATTCACACTGTGTAAACATAAATAAAATATAATTATGAAAATCATGACTTAAATATTCAAATACTAGCTGAATTCCATTTCAAAGTAATATACAATTTAATCAAATACTAATCAAATTTTTCAAATAATATAGACTATAAAATTAACATCAAATCATTAACTTAACAAGGGGGACATATATATATGTATATATTTTCACATACTACTTTAAAGCCGGATAGTGGGCTTGATGGTACACATATCCCCGGTCATACAAAGACCAATCACAAACAAACTGAACAGGTCTAGCCTGCTAATCGACTAGCACAGCTGCTAGCCAGGAGTGAGTATAAGTTGGATTTGAACCCAGGACCTTCCACACATAATACCAGCGCTCTACAAACTGAGCTACTCACCCCTCTATATATTATTAAATACATGTGTAATTATACGTATACAAAAAGATAGCAAACTATATATTGAATATTTGCCTACCGATTCTTTATCAATTTTGCTTTCATCTGTAAAATCGATACTACGATTATCCGGTAACTAAAATAAATATAATAATAAATAAACAATGACAAACACGTGAATAATTATACATGTAATTACCCCATCTTCTGGTGATTCTTGGGCCAAATTAAAGCTAGAATCTTGTTGCTGAGATAAAAAGAATACATTTACATAAATATTTGAAGAAGTTATTGAATTTATTTAACTTTAAAATAACAGTCAAGATGCATAAATACAAACAACTGTAATTGTCACGTTAATAAAATGAAAAATATTTAAAACTTAGTCAGACGCGTTTCGTGGATTATCGTCGAGAACAAATAAATAATGTAGAACACATGATAAAAATGACTTAATACTATTTATCTCACGAAGGAGAACCTTTAAAACGCGTCTGATGTGTTTAAATATTGCTCATTATATTATCATGGATGGCAGTTAAACAATTGTACTTATAAATTTCAATTGACATAAACTGCAGATTTTGATTTTTTAATATTTATAAAAATATGTAGTTTGCCTTTTAAGACAGTCATTTAAAGTTTAGTGAAGTTAAGACGTTAACATTTTAATTATTCAAATAATCTGAAACAAATAATATCGAACATTATAAATATTTTCATCAAATAAAAGTTCTAGTATAGTATATTTCTATATTATTAATTTGTAGTGAAATCCTATATAACATAAAGTATCTAAATATTGTACATTTTTAATAGATAAGTTTTGTTAATATAATTTATGCATTAAAAGTTTATGTACATAAAATAACTGTGTATGTTTATTAGTTAATATAAAGGCATATGATTTTATTAAAATATGACTAGAAACAATCATTTTTATACGTGTTAATTATACTATATTTGTGCATAAAACTATCTTGTTGTATAAAGTATATGCACATGATTCGATCAAGCACACATAACGCTTGATTCGATATTATTGTCATACATCATTGAAACAGAGCATAGATATGTTGTTAGTAATATAAATAAATAATATTCTTATTTAATTGCCAATAGTCAAGACGAAATATTAAATCATTAAACCAGAACGTTATTTACAAGCAATAACCAAGTGTTTTAGTATGAGACATTAAATCCTAAATAGGATAAGCAATTAGTATTTACTTCATCCTGTAGCACTCCGCCTAAATTTGTACTTTTCGAATCGTGCACCTACAACACAAAGAAATAAATTATTTCTAAAACAAAACAAAATATGACTAATTATACACACAAATTATCAAACTAAATAAATAATAAATACACTATAAATAACTAAATAAAATGTGTATACTGAAACTTTTTAATTGAAGATATATAAAACCAATTTAAGAGACATCGAGTGTGCCCACCTCTTCATCCTCAAGTGTACCGGTCTTTCTCAGCTTGGTACTACGTGAATCACGCGGCTGAAAGCAATATAACACAAAACTTTGAAATAGTTGTCTGTTTTCGTCAGAATTATACATTGTGTACTTGAAAGGTTTCGTACGGGAACATATGGCATATTAATCTATAGGTGAAATAATCTTAACTTGTGGAGTAAATTAATACATTAATGCATTAACATAAATAGAAACTTGTATAAAAATATAATATCTATTCAATTCTGTAATAAAACACGTTTGGCAATTAGCAAGTAAATTGAGGGAAAAACAAAATAAACTTGACAAAAGTACACCAAGTGATAACATAGTAGTTAATATACATAGTTAATATAATATTTGATTATCAAAATATGAACGCGGTAAATCATTAAATATATAATTATCTTAGTTATGTATAATTAAACTCAGTTTCACGATTGGCTATAAACATACATATTTTATTTTATTCAATAGGAAATTAATACATATGCGATTAATTTAGTACACAGGGAATGCCATAAATGTTTAAAAATCCTTTGAGAGTGATTTATTCATATATTTCTTAGATTTTAGTTATAGTTGCTTTTTCTCAAATTAGTCTCTAACCTCACCTGGGAAGCATTAGATCTACGAATAAGTAAGGACTCCGCGCTTCCCTCTTGCGGCTGAAATGAATAAAAACAAGGAATGCTAGCACTAAAAACGTTAAAAGAATACCATACTGACATTATAGAATAAATACCAAACAAACATATTTATATAATTGAGACACGAGAAGAAATAAACCTCATGATTCGTGTTGACGAACACCCTGTACTTATTATGCACTAATGTTTCGTATACATAGTAAAACATTTTTATTCCAAAATAAAAACATAAACTATGTATAAACTATGCATAAACTTAAAACATAAACTATGTATCAGTATTTAACAAAATTGTTTTGTGCTATTTTTTATTAAAAAAGTAATATAATGCAATAATAACAATAGCGAAATTTGAAAACATACGTCATTTTTAAAGGATTAATGTGAAAATAAGTATATGTCATAAGAAAAGTTGTAGGAAATGATTGATATTCGTGGTAACAAAAACGACTAACTATTTTACAAATAGTCAGAAGAAATATAGGATGACAATTGAATAAACATGTTATAATGTAGGTATGTAGGTATGTGTATAAAATGAAAATGGTTAATATCTTTTTAACTCATGGGATTTTAATGCCCTTTTGATTGAAATGAAAGTAAAACAATAGTATTCTACCTGAGCTCTCTTGAGTAGTTCATCAGCTGTAATAACACCTCTCTAAAATGACAAAAGAATATATAATTATTTAGAAATATTTAAAAATAAATAATATAATAGAGAACAAAATTATATACGAAACAAAATTCAATCTTAGCTTACTTCCTCTTCTAAAGACTTTCGACGTTGTAGTTTATTGGTATCGTTCACATCTTTTGACTGGAAATTAGTGAATATGAAAATTAGACATAATTATATATCATTAGTTCTAAATTGTTCAACGTTTCCAATTCGTACAATTGATAAAATTATTGCACCTGTTTTAAAATTACATCTAGTGTTGTTTCTAGTATTTCTAACTAACAATAAAGTTTTTTATATACTAACATGATAAAAGTAATTTTTAGTTCATACTGATACTATTAAAGTTTATATAACGTTATCATTGTGTCAAATACCTGGAGGTTAAAGACGTCTAGCAATTTATATAATTTAATTTAAATAATTTGGTCGTACAATTAGTACTATTCGTAAATATTTTTCTACAAAACAGTATAACTAACATGCATAATCCAAGTTGCAGTATTCTTTTAAATGCACACTTACCCGAGATGCTGCTGACTTCCCACTAGGATGAGGTGAGGTTGTTTTCTACATAATTAAAACAAAAAATACTATAAGCATCTAGACAATAATAAGAATAAAGTATATGTTAATATTATACAATTTATATATTAATATAACTTGAAACCTGAATCTGTCTTTCTAATTTTTTATTGAGTACATTTTTCTATTATTTAGTTATTAGATACAGTTTTCTAGATGTAAGAAAGTGACAATACTTAGTGACAAATAAAACATTGACAATTGATTTAACTAATAATCTAATAACAATAAATATATTTAAACAAATACATTACTCTTGAAATATTGGATGGTTGTTTGACTGACTCCTTTGATTTCATTGAGGCTGAAACATGCTTCTAAAATTGGAAAATACGCATAATACATGTCAATGGGTTAGAAAACCTTATAACATAGAATACTTAGATTAATTTAAAAAATACCTTTGAAATGTTTAATGGTTCTTTTTCGGGTGATTTAATTGATATAACTGAGACTGAAGATTGCGTCTAATATCAGAAATAATATGCGTATAATGTACATAAACATAAGTAAGTAAATATCAAATAAAATATCGGTTAAATTAAATTAATTACTTTTGAAATATTTGATGGTAGTTGTTTGGCTAGTTCAATTGATTTCACTGGCTCTGAAGCTTGTTTCTAACATCGTAAAAAATAGATGAATATAATAGGTATGTAATATAATAGTACAAAAAAGGCCTTAAGAAAGAAATTACTTTTGACATATGTGATGGTTGTTGTTTGGTTGATTCGATCGATCTCACAGACGCTGAAGCTTGTTTCTAACATCAGAAACATAAATGAACAGTACATATAAATAGGCTCAAAGACCTTGTAATATGCAATATCACATTTAATTACTTTTGAAACGTTAGAAGGTAGTTGTTTGGCTGATTCGTTTGATCTTACTGATTCTGAAGCTTGTTTCTAACATCGGAAAATACATTAACAGTACATGTAAATAGGCCCATATAGATCTTGTAATATACAATATCACATTTAATAAATAAATCACCTTTGGAACGCTTGATGGTACTTGTTTGGCTGATTCGTGTGATCTTACTGACTCTGAAGCTTGTTTCTAACATCGGAAAATAAATGCACAGTACATGTAAATAGACCCATAGATATTGTAATATACAATATAACATTTAATAAATAAATTACCTTCGAAATGTTTGATGGTACATGTTTGGTTGATTCGATTGATCTCACAGATGCTGAAGCTTGTTTCTAACATCGGAAAATAAATTCACAGTACATGTAAATAAGCCCATATAGATCTTGTAATACACAATATCACATTTAATAAATTAATCACCTTTGAAACGTTTGATGGTACTTGTTTGGTTGATTCGTTTGATCTTACTGACTCTGAAGCTTGTTTCTAACATTGGAAAATAAATGCACAGTACATGTAAATAGGCCTATAGATCATGTAATATATACAATATCAAATTTAATAACTTTTGAAACGTTTGATGGTACTTGTTTGGCTGATTCGTGTGATCTCACTGACTCTGAAGCTTGTTTCTAACATCGGAAAATAAATGCACGGTACATATAAATAGATCCATAGATCTTGTAATATACAATATCACATTAAATAAATTAATTACTTTTGAAACGTTTGATGGTACTTGTTTGGCTGATTCGTTTGATCTAATTGAGGCTGCAGCTTGCTTTAAATTACAGAAAACAATGTCAGTAAAACTTATCATTAAACTAATAAATTACCTATAAAATGAAAGAATTATTTAGAATAAATTTTTGTTTAAATGTCTAGAGGTTGCTTAGCTGAATCACTTGATTTCACCGAGGGGTTGATGCTTGGTTCTGATAACAATAAAATACACGTGAGAGTTTATTCTGCAAATATGTCTTCCGGACATATTTACGTTAAATAATAATGATGTATACAAAAAAAGAGTTGCGCAATTTGTAGAGCTGAGGTTTACTGTCATGCGTGCTAGTCTAACTATCCTTTTGACCATTGTTACTTGTTACCATTGATATTAATTAAATGTCACTTGCTACATATACGTACCAGTATATGGATGTATACAATGTAATACGATTAACACTATCCATACTGATCGCTTTTGCGCATTCATATCTTGGGGGTGATTAACCCCTCTCTATAATTTTTTAACTTCAGAATAGAGTAGTTTTTTTTAAATCGTATATTAAATACGCACATAAATATCGCATATATTTAAATACGTAATTAAACAAAGAATTGGCCAACCTATTCCATTGAAAAAATGGCCAAAAAATATTTCTAATATAAAGTATTTACAAATATGTATTTATAGATGTCCAAAACTTTGTAAACTATTACATAAAAGTTCATCAGTACCCCAACCATATTTTTGAAGCTTTTAAGAGAAATAAGTATTTTTTAATAAAGAAAAGTATTCTACGCACTTTTATTTACAAGAATTGTGTATTTTTATTCATGGTGTCGTGAACTCCACTTTGGGTGCAAAATACAAAATTCAGCGCTAAAAGTTGTAGAAAATATGGTAGAAGTTATGAATAGGGCTGAACAATAATAACGACTTTTGTCACTATAGGATTTAGCGCTACAAAGAAATTATCGAATAGTTTAGTCTGCGAAATCAACTGAAATCTTCTGAATAAGTATAAATGGAATCTGAAGACAACTCGTATTGAGGTAACTTATAGAGGTGCAAGTATTGATCATCGATGCAAGCGGTAAATACAGTTTGACCTTAAATCGTCTGTATTTCTTGAATAAATACAAGCACACAGCAACCTAGATATGATTGTAAAGATGTAGCACACCATAGGATCGGACATAATAAGACTAATGTTAACAGATTTAATGTAGTGTGTGAAAGATTTATGGATTTATTTGTGCATTTGAATTAATAGTTTGAATCTGTAGCACAATATATATTTGTGAAACCGTTTCCGAGTAATTGTTATCTCATTATAAACACAAAAAGTAATAGAAAACATACAAAGTAAAAATAGTTTATTTTTATCCGAGATCTCGAAGATTTTGCACTGGGTGATGAAGTTACTTTCTGACAAATGCATTATGTAGACATTATGTAAATATATTTAATAAGCGACTAAATAATTATCAATAAAGAGATAATTACACACTTACGATGTAATCAACTAAATCAGTAATATATAAGTAAAGTCTATAAAAAGTATTAGCGTCAGTTGCATTGTGTTAATTACTTAATAAGTGTGTTAATAACTTACCATTGAATTACTTGACGGAGATTTAACTGATCCATCAGACTTGACGCGTTCTTCTTTCTGATTTAATTGAAATAAAAACTAGTACAACCGCTTCCTTTAATTTGTATAAAATTCTTAAAATATACAATTGTAGAATACAATAAAATAATTTACAGGTTCAATCATTTTGAAAGTTTAATTTAGTGATATAACCATAATAGTTATTATGTCGTGATCTTTATATTAAATGTTAAGTTATGCTATGTGTGTAAATAAATGAAATATTTTCGAAACTTTTCAGTTTATTACTTCCTTCATCACTTAAGACATTTTCTCGTTGATTTTCTGATTTCTGTAAATAAATATACTTATGTAAATATGAAAATTTCCATTTCAAAAATATGATATACACTACTAAATTTCAAAGTTGCTTTTAAATGAATTACTTAATCTAAATAAATTATAGAAGATCTTTCACACTCCAATATGCCCTCAAAAGCAAATCCATCACGCCAGAATGCAGCCTCTAAAATTGTGGAATTATAAGTGACAAGTACCATAACAATACTGTGTCTATGAAAGTATTTGCTTCAACTGCAAGCTCTCCATATCCCCTGAACTATATAAAATGTGAAAAAATTTACATATTGTATATAAATTTACCTCCAAACTTTTCGGTTTGCTTTCTCCATCACTTAAAACATTTTCCCCTTGAACTTCTGATTTCTATAATTTTAAAATTATATAAATATAAACATTAAACTCTTATAAAAAAGAATAATAAATTAATTGTAAATAATAAATTAATTACAAATAATAAATTCATAAAATATTTATCCGATCTGTATATTTATGTTATAAAACTATTTGAATACGGTTAAAGACATAATTAAATAATATATATTACTCTATGATACGAATGTCTTTAGTAGTCACAAGTGTCTTATAATAAAAAAAATTACCTCAGGTGATTTTTCTTTTGCTTTTTTAGAACGTCTTCGCTGAAATAAAATAAAAATAAAATTTAAACTTTAATTTATTTAGCTTGTTCAAAATAATATCATAAATAATTAATAAAAATAATTATAAACTCTTATACCTCTGAAGCGCTTGCTTTCCATGTACCATCATCCGTTTTTGGTATTCGTCTGGGGAGCTGAAAAAAATCATATATATATTTAAGAAGTACAATACAACACATCAATGGAACTATTTTAACACACGTTATAGATATTCTAAATAATCAGTTATTTGACAATACATTAACATAATAGACAGCATCATCTTATTGTCCTTACTTTTCGAGGACCACTTTTCTCCCCATCGACCTTTTTTTCTTCATCGCTCTAAAAATGTAGAGTAAAATACAGATAATATGTATATTTGAAGTATAATATATATAAATGTAATAAACGAAAGCACTAACTAATTCACCCGATTGGTTATTATTTAAAACCCGTCTCTACTAAAGACAATTTAAAAGACAATTTGTACTTTTTATAAGTCAAGAAAACCACAATAATACCACCTTTCAAATATACTACTTTGGTATAATATACCGATGGAGACTAGACAACGGTGAGGGTTAGGCTAGCTAATGAGCTCTAATAAGAGCAAAACAGCGTTGCCCTAGTATCCCTTAGCATTAGTAATATACTGAAGTAGTATATTTAACAAGTGGGATTATTGTGGTTTTCTTATTTAATTGTACCGTGCGGAAATTTCTCATTACCTCAATAATTATCATATATTTATATTTATATTTATATTTCATACGAAATATTATATTTTTAACTTTTTTCATGTCAAAAAAGCAAATGGGCAATGAGGGCAATACTATTCAGTTTAAATCAATAACATGTTGTTCAAAATATTGATGGGTATGCGCTGTTTAGATATACATTTAGATTTATAGGTTCTTAAATATATTAAAATAACTTAGGCATATTTAAGCTATTGAATAGATAGATCAATTTACAAATACATGTTGGTATCAACTTAGAACTAGACACACAATGAAATACATTATTAAAATAAATTAGTATTGCGATTTACATCAGATATTCCGGAAAGAACTTCAGTTTTTGCCCCAGATTTAGATTTTTTCTGAAAAAAATTTGAAAATAATAAATATGATATCGCATGGCAGTCACAAAAAAGCATTTTTAAATCGTGCTATGTCCTGATTTGGATTATGTTAACAAGTCATTTTATTTATAATTTTATTTATGTTATCATTAAGTAAACAAAATAAACAACTCGTACTCTATTGTTATATTACATACCCGTACTTACCTGACCCGCTCAACTTAGGCCAGCTTTTGAATTTGATATTCTGTAACTTATAGACTAATAGTTATATTCTACCTACGTGTCAAAACTAAATTATACTTCATTGACTGTTGCAGAAGCGTTTCCTTATTTCATTTATTTTATTGGACTTTTAACGATGGTACGAGTATTACAATCTCAACAAATATATTTAATTTAAAAGTAAATGAATTTGATTAAAATCATTAAAGGTAATTTTTAATTGAACTTGTTTAGTATTATAAATTTTGTTAAAAGAAAATTATATCAGTATATTCTATTAATGGAATATTTATTTTCAATCAAAGTATTAATAAAACATATATAAAACTTGGATGAATACAGAAGACACAGGTTTTAATTTTAATGCAAAATATGTATAGTGTTTCATACTTGCATGATTTTAATTGAATTCTAAACATGAAACAATTAAACACGAAGCCCCCTCCAACTTATTTTCCATATTATATATGTAAAAACAATTTCTGACTACAATTCATTAGATAATTCGAAAAGATAACTATCTGAATGAACGACATACACGTTTGTTTTGAAATTTGCTAGAACACACTCTGCTCTGGTTACATCGTATATACGCTTTACATGAAAACGAAAGGAAAATGCGCAGTATCATGGCAACCTTACTTACTTGCATAGGAGTTTGATTTAGGATTCTCGGATTAGCCGCGAAAAAACTGAGTTTAGTGAAGTGGCTGTGAATCTGTGAGAGTAATGATCATTATCATTTGTTGATTGTACAAATATATTTCTTGAATTTAGACACTTATAGCTCGAGACATTTGATAGAAGTACCTAATGTTGGGGCTTTCTCGAGTACATTGAGACGAATTAAGCATTACAACGTCATGTATCGAAGTTATAGTCTTAAATTAAGTATGCCGATAAAACTGTATACAACCGTTTTTTATAATGTTTTTCATTTAAAATTATATAATTTTTGTTTACAACATTATCACATTATAACATGTATGCTGTTTAAATGTCACGTATATATGATGTAAATTACTGATATATATGTATATGTGTTTCATTCAGATAGTATTATTTTGAAATGCAAAAATCAGAAGTCAGAATTTAATATATTATGTGTATGTATAAACTTTTTAAAAAGTGATTATTTTTGCATAACATTTTTCATTTTCTATATTAAAACCATGATAAAAAGATCATAATGTCCAATATACTTCAATATATACAAATATATGTTACACTTAACCGTACGTGTGTGCACGTTTACTACACATGATATTGCTTTAAATGGAATTATTTAAAAGAAGAGTCCTGCTTTTTCAATAAATACATATATACACACATACATATATATCTATATATGTATACATGAATATACTCACAGAATCTTACTGTGACAACCATTATATGTAGTAATACAGCTACATATATAAATACTACCAACAGTTTAACAAATCTGGTTATATATAAAGCTTGTTTCTAGATGAACGTAAATCTAATTAAGCATTTCCACAAATTTAAAGATTTCAATGCAGGATTAAATTGCGTTAAACGTTCTATGTATTATATATTAGTGACTTGTGAAATGCTACGTAAATATACCTCTGGAGTAGTTGAGCTCCGTCTTTTATCTGAAGAAGCAGAATGCTAAAATAGAAATAGTGAAACGAGCCTAATTACAACCGATATAATCTAGAATAATTAAAAGCTTAGCATTTGCACATTAAAAACATGTTAGGAAAAATCTGTCAAAAGTGTTTTTAAACTTTCAATTAAATGATTACAACACTTATACACACCGATCTCTTCCGATGTTTTGGATCGTTTGGACTGTGCGAACTTCGACGCTGAATAAATGTTAGTAAATGGGATGAACAAAAGAAAATAACAATATAATAAATAACCATACTTTCTATCATAAAATAAATTATTTATATATATTGTATTATATATTTCAAAGATATATGAGTTTATCATCGAAGCACATTTCTTTAGTATTGTGATGTACCATACATGTTTAATTAAATGCTGCGACATATTTGTAGTGCAGTGCTTATTTGAGGGTGGTGTTTATTTTAGTGTATCCGATTTAAATGTTTTTTTTTATATTATCATTATATTGTTACTGATAAAAAATTTAAAGATACATATTATATATGTATATAACAATATACAGATAAATAAAAAGTATGAATAAAGTATAATTAACACATAGGGCCGAATAATATTCCATGTTATCTATTTGTAAAACTTGGCGTAAAAAATGTAATCAAATTAAGATAAACAACTGTTGCGACATGTAATCAAAGTAGTATTTTCTTGATAAAATGTAATTTACGATGTTTAATTTTTACTCATACATAGCATTTATTATTTATTGCAACACTAAATCCACATACCTTTTCTTTAAGACTTTTGCTCTTCGGATCAGACTCTCTGCGCTTCCCCTGAAGAAAGAATGTCATAATTAAATGTATTGTATGTTTGTTCATAATATATATTTCAATATCAGTGACAGTTATATGCATTTGATATTAATAGGATACGTGAGCAATACGAGTGCATTTGTTTTTAAGTGCATAATTTCTTTGTGGCGAAGCACATTTCCATAGTTAATATATAAAATGTACTTCGATTATAATTATCCGAATAAATATGAGTATAATTTCAAATGATGTTTATGAATTTTAAATAACACATATTTTGAATCTTCTAATTACAGGTATCTTTTAAGTATAGTATGTTTATGTACGCAATTATAATATATGTACATTAATAACCAATCTTGATATGTTTATTAGCTATAACGATTGTATCAGTCTAGAGAGTATTTAAGGCGTCGTTTCGAAACAACACAGTAAATTATGATTATGTAAATTGTCGTATTATTTTACACTTGTTATTCATTATTATTGTTTATCATTAACATACGAATTTTAAGGTATTCTAGAATTAAATAGTTACTGAATTCATGCAAATGAATCTATTTAAGTTGGTTGGAATTGTGGGACAGTTTCTTCTTGCCAATTTATTTTTAAAATTCATTGGTCGAATTGTTAAATCATTCGCAATGAAATCGATACATTCATTGTAATTATATCATTGTATAACTAATTTAAATAGTGATATTTATTTTATACTGTTCCAATGAAACAATCAAGGAAATATACTAGTGAGACTTTACAAATTTAAAGACTGCACCTTCTGATTCTATGGCTATGTCTTTCAGACGTCGGTCTTCTCTTTCTTAATCCACTGCATAGATTGCACCTTTGATTCTGGGTCGCAATAGTGGAACCATGATTCATCACATGTTACAATAGAATCGAGAAACTGCTCTCAAGTTTCTCAGAAGCTTTTTGGATCTATCGAGCAGATATTTTTCGGTATTTAAGAATTTCAAGCACAATATGACGAACAGACCCATAGCTAATACCAATTTATTGTGTAACATCTCTAAATGGAATGCGCCTGTCCTGCAAAAGATAAGCTTCAACAGCTTGAACTTCATCTGGGTTTGTGGAGGTAGATGGACGACCACTTTATGGGGGTTATTTGTTATGGTATCACCACCAACCGCTAATCTTGAAAACCATTCAAATATAGTAGTTCGACTCATTGCCTCTTTCTTGGCATGCATCTAACATCATATTTTATTATATTTCATCAGTTGCAGATTTATCTTATCGAAAGCAAAATCTAACCGATGTACGTTGTTCATCTTTCAAATTAATCTTTTGAATAATACTTCTAAATTTATATTAAGAGTACAGAAATCTGTTTTTAAATTTAAAAATCGTAAAATATTGATAGTTATTATGTATGAAGTGCTATCTATTGCTAAGAACATAAACATCAACTATTAATTCATTACAGCTCAAGGATATCGAGATTTATGGATATTTATGCAAAATCAGAAAACTTTTTGATCACCCCTCGTAAATTATATAGTCTAATTTGTCAGTTACATTTTCTTTTTCTGGCATATTTATGTGTGTATATCTCCTTCGTATATATTCATGTGACACATATTATTCATTAATATTTACATTCCCATATATTTGAAACGTCAAAATTAGTATATAGTGTTATATTATGTTGGACTATAATAACGTAAACAATGTAAAAAATCTCAAATATTTTAAAATATATTTATGTTTTATTTGTTATTATGCGTATGATATAGTATTATTAAATAAACAAAAATACCTCAATAATATATACTTGACGCATGGCATTCACCGGAGTTGATTATTAAAAAGTCATGCTGAATAATGATTTTTATTGCAGATAATTAATTTGACACAAATAAAACTGATAATTTAATTAAAGAAGACGTACATCTGAGCTTCTTGATTTTCTTTTTAGAGCATCTTTTGGAGATGCAGAACTTCGTCGCTTTAAAACAAACAAACAAATAATACATAAATAGATTATATAATTACCATTTATATAATACTATAAATTTAAATATGTAACACAGGTTATATACTATATATGATTTTAATACGTTATATAGTAATATTTAAATGAAATAATGTTACTCTAAAAAACACGTATGTTATACATAACATTGTTTGACTGATTATAAAGGAGTTAAAAACTACGTTTTTTATTATTTAAAGATAATAATAAAACTAAGAACAATGAGCTTCATAAGTCTAAACACACCGATTTCTTCCTATTTGTTTTGTCAGAAGCGGGATTCGTTGAACTTTGACGCTATAAATATGAAAAGAGTAAGTATAAATATATAAAAATAATAAGTATTATAATATTTCAAAAAATAAGTTGCAAGTTAAATATTGCCATTAATATAATACATACAATTCATCTGAATCAGAATAACCATTACACTTCTTCTGAATTATGTCATTAATATGCTGAAATATTCACCTTTGAAGAAGAGCTTCTGTGTTTTCGATCTGCAGAACGACTGTTTGTTGAAGGCCTCTTGATAATAGAAAAGTGCTATTTTAGAATTTATACTTTAATTTAATCAAAATAATGTATTAATATTACCTTTTCTTTTTGACTATTTGGTTTAGGATCAGATTCTCTACGTTTTTTCTATAATTTAATTACATTAAAAAACATGATTTATTCATAAATTGTTAATTTAAAAATTAAAAGAAGGGATACACTTCAACATATGATAAATATATTACACAACATTGTTTATGTTATATTTCGTTTATAGAGTATTGTATTTTAGTTATATATTTTAATGTAAGTTCATCAAGTAATATGTATACTGATCAATTTATTCAATATTTATTTTTTAAGGTGGTGCATGTTACAGTGTGCAAAAGTTTTGTATCTCCTAAATTTCTTGTGTATACATATTTGGTGTTTCCTTTATCCAATTTACAGTGAACATTTTTTAAATAGAGAATATAGTGGACGGGGAAATACTTTGCACTATAGTGATTACCTCTTAAGTTCCACTAGATCATGTATCTACCGTTATTATTTACACTATATCTTTACGATTACAATACAATAATGAATAATACATGAAAGCAATATAAAAGGAATTATTCGGAAACAAATACCTCTGGAGTTGAAGACTTTCGCTTGTGATCATCTTTTGCAGAAACGGAACTTTGACGCTAACATAGAAATTGTACAAATAATACTATTATAGATAACAAAATAACAAAAAAATAAACCCTCCAAATTGTAAATATAAACGCAATTTTTTGTAATGTCATTTAGAATATTTTATTTAAAAACTTCTTCAAAAGATCAAAATGAGTTTATTTAGATGTTTGTTGACTAAGCTGGTCATTACCCCATTCTGTCCTGACATTTTCAGTACATCCTGTTTTGTGCAATATAACAATATAAAGAGCCCCTAGTATACTGTTTAAAATAGACTGCTTAGATGCACGGCAGTTTGTAGACCTATTCGGTTTCGAGGTGAAGTTCTCATGAATGGTTATTAATCTAGTTTATAAATAAGAAATATTTTCGTTAGGACTTTCTCATATTATAAAATTACAAAAAAGTATAAATATATAACTATAAAAGGTATTATAATATTGCAATTATATTACAAGTTGCAAGTTATTTTTAGAAATTCCTAGAATACATAGGATTCAACTCAATCAGAATAACCAGCATATATAAATGAATAAATATTATATTAAAAAGAAAAACTGATTAGGAACTATTTCATTAATTTGATCACAATTAAAATTTCACAAACGACATTATTATTTCAAACAATATTAGGACAATAAACATGTAAACTATATTCAAATTTTTATAACATTTTATTTAAAAACTCCCAATATATGTAGATCAAAATGATGTTATTAAGGTATGTGTTGACTAAGCTGGTCACAACACCATTCTAGACCTGATATATGTTTATCACATCCTGTTGCGTGAATATAATAGTTCGTGGCAGTTTAGGCAATATAGCAATAACATGATCTCCGATAAGGTTTAACATAGTTACTTTCCAGTTTAAAAGGCCTGTTTTGAGCTTGTGAAGTTCTTATAGGTTAGTTAATGAAATATATTAAAAACCTGTTTTTCTAGTTTATAAATAAGAAATACACAATTTCAGGACTTTCTTATTACACAAATATGACATTTAATTATGTCATGGAATCCGCACCATTTTAAGTACATTACATTTACAAGTACATCATTACAAGTGCACCATTTACAGTACAGTATTGCATAATTGAATTTAAAATAATTATCGAAATGAAAGAATGAAGGATATCACTCTGTCAATTTTTCTACTACAAATATGAATACATATAACACAAATATTGATGTATCTTAATATAATAGATTTTTCTCATATCTGTAAATATGTTTTTAAAAACTAAAAACGATTTTAGAAATCGATCGATATATTGTTTTCAAGTAATTGACATGAGCAGAGTCCAACTATTAGACATCTAATTAGTAGAAATATCATGAAATAACATTGATAGCAGCTACATTTATGAATACTTTATTATCGTCTTTCCGGTTGCCTAAGGTATATATGATCTCATTTTATAATGTGACAATATATATGACCAATATATGTGTCCTTATCAGCACGTATGACTCTGTCTAGTTGCCTGCTTTTCTAATCCCATTTTATAAAACCGATGTGTGTCATTATCACCAAGTATGACTCTGTCTAGTTGCCTGCTTTTCTAATCCCATTTTATAAAACCGATGTATGTGTCATTATCACCACGTATGACTCTGTCTGGTTGCCTGCTTCTCCAATCCCATTTTATAAAACCGATGTATGTGTCATTATCACCACGTATGACTCTGTCTGGTTGCCTGCTTCTCCAATCC
>JAYRBW010093137.1:0-20947 GCA_036023295.1 Invenusta paracnida
TTAATTTAAATATTATTAATATTATTGGTAAATTTGTACTTTACAGTTTACATTTGTAAATTTTTTTATTTAATTTATTTATTGTTTATTTTCAAATCATTCATCATTGCCAGTTTTTATTTCATAAAATAAATTTATTCCAAAAATGCATATATTCGTCAAAAATGTATAAAACATTGGTAAAAATGTCTAACAGAGGTAAATGCTATTAATTAGAAGAATGAAATAAGTTGAAATGGCTTGTGCTTTTCTTCCAGTGAGTTCTGCCAGACAAACTCATGCAGGTAGCTCAGGAATAAGACATCAATAGCATTTACCTCTTTTAGACATTTTTACCAATGTTTTATACATTTTTGACAAATATATACATTATACATTTTTAGAATAGATTTATTTTATGAAATAAAACCGGCAATGAATTTAAACAATAAATAAATAAATTATTTTATGAATGTAAAGTACAAATTTACCATATTATTTTTAAAGTTATATTAAATTAATTATATAAGTATGTCCACTAATATATTAAAATACTCAATTCTAATAGAAATAATAGTAAAAGTAATACTATTTATAGTACACACATTACAAAATATAACAGCAACAGGGTCAATTAGTTGAAAATCTAGACAGCCAGTATCTAGTTGTGTCGGGGCTTTAAAATTTAATACATGTTATTTTAATATGAATTTAGTTGTGCAGGTTGAGAGGGTTTGAGCCCCCCATTCACCCTCTGATATTACAGCTGTAGCTAAACTTAATTCTATTGAAATAAAATTTATTTAATTCAATCACTTAACAAGGTTCTAGATTATTATTTATAAATATATTTATATCTAAATATTTTAAATATTATAACTCTTATGTTATATCATTAAATAAGTGCAGATAGAAGTGACAGTCCAAAACTAAATATTCAGTATCAGATTTGTAAGAGTTTTTTATATATATTATATTAATAAATATATATAATAAAACTACTATTATTGATTTATACTATAGAATATTACTATTATTATTAATCTTGATATTTAATTTTAATATAAATTTATTTCAGCATATAGTATTTATCCCTAACTGATTAGCACAGTTTATTAGGTTCCTAACCTAGTTGAGTTCCACCTAGTAAGTCTAAATTTCCTGTACTTATTAGCACATTAAGCCCTTTTCATTACCCCATTAGCCTTAGTCAATGAGGACAGTTTTGTCATAAATATATAAAGACAGACCAAACACTGTGCTTGCTTAATAATGATCACTTGCTCCATATTATAATATAAGAATCTTATTAATTGTCCTGACTTCTTAATAACAATACAATAATGGCATTAAGGATGTCAAGACTTTGGGTACCAGTACAATACCTTGACCACCCTGGAGATTCTATCATAAAATAGATCAACTAGAAATCAACAATTTCTTTCTTTTGACTGATATTACTCTCCTTAACAAGTCAAAACTTTCCCACAAGGCTAAGCAGTGCTCTCAGTGCTGTGTTTTTTCTGAATTTTTTCTTGTATCCTTCCTTTCTGCATTTTTATTATGAATGTATTTAAAAAGAAATGTGTATCCTTCTGACCATATTGTGTTTTGTATTGACCAAATGTTGTCCTGGGTATGACAAAAAACTACATCCAAAGAAATAAAGTTTTTAAAATGCTTTTTATTTTCTTATTTAATATTTGTTATTTTTGATTTAATTTTCCTTGATACATTTATATGCAAATTTTACTCTGTATATTTATATTCTGAAATTACACTGTTTCATTATATCAGCCTTTTTTATCTTCATCTTCTGCATAAATTCATTTTACTTACAAAATACTCTAAATGTTTTGGAATATGTCTTCATTTCTCTCTATATAACATTTGTCTGTATAATAAAACTGATCTTAATAAAATATACAAAGGTTCTGATGAGAACCTATATATTATATTGGGTTCAAGATAAAAAGGTGTTGATACTGATGAAGAGCTGCTATACATATATTATGATGTGTAAAAGTAAAAATTTGTGTATATATAGATTATTTGAAAAGCACCTGCACTTTTTTATCCTTTTTTCATCATCCTTGTGCTATCAAGAGGAACAACTTTTACATTTTTCTATTTGATATTATTTCTAATTAAAAAGCTACATAACAAGAGAAACAAAACTTTGAGATAATTGGATTGAGAAAATTGGCAAACAAAATTTTACTGGAGGCAAGGCAGCTTAAATTGAAAGTGGAGATTGTGGTTATGGGAAGCTTGCCAACAATTCCAAAGAAAAAGAAAGATTAACTCTGATAATTATTTAATGTGTCCATTTTGTCTTAATTGTTTTTACTTTACATTGTCATGTACATACTAACATACTAACATAATACATACCTTTATGATAGGATTTATTATTGTGTTCTTATTTTCAAAATTTACTCTAGCAGCACTGGCTAAGAATGCATATCTTTCAACTCTCCTGTCTAGCAAAGGATCCTACATCCTGGTAACCCACCCTGTTTCTATCAAGGCACCTATACTCTTATATGTCAACTTTGAAGAGAAGGTGCAAGAACTCTTTGAGCAACTGGTCAGCCTGGTGAGCACAGAATATGAATTTCACAATCATAGGGAACACCTCACATAACCAGTTTATGACTATCTAACTGCTCTTCAAACTCTCTACATTGACTGCAATAGTGCACATTATGAATCTGTCAACATTGCCATGCAGCTGGCATTTAGGTGTCACAGCAATTGCATCCAAGAAAAGCTGCTGATCAAGACTGTTGTTGACTCACAGTGATTTTTGCAAATTATGCACACTGATGAGTCCAACATCAACTTGACAGCAGCCAGGTTAGTTTTATTTATTTTTAAACTGTCAATATTCTCTTCTAAAAATTATGAAATATATAATGTAAGCTGATTGAACAGTTTTTGAGAACTCCCCACAGCTACTATTCAATAAATTTTCTTTTAAATTTATTAACTGTTAAAAGTTTTGAAGCTTCTAAAACTAAGAAGTATGTCATAAGTGATTTTAAAACTCATATTTTTAGAAGTTTCTAAACGTTTTAGAAATAGGCCTGTGGTTTAATTATTATTAGTAAGATGACTGACTTATTTGGCCACTATGTTTACATACCTGTGGTAAGAATTGTTTATAAGTTTTACTGCATAGTAAAAAAATCAACAATTAAAAATATTTACATAATCAAAAAATTGGTTTTACTTCTAAATATAAGAAAAGTACAAACATTCTTAAAAATTACATTCTCTTTCTGAAAATATGTCTCATGTTATTTCATTTAAATAAACAAAAAGTATAAAATTGTGTGGTTTATTATAGTAGTATATAAATTTAATAATTGAAAATAATACAGAATAATATAATTTTGATATAAAAGTATTTAAATTTTTTTACCTTAAACACTTATTACAAATATTATATATATTAATAAATGAATATTGCTAATAAATTATGAACCTGCAATTAAGGCTAGTGAATATCATTAATACATTTTAATAAAAACATATTAATTATATTAATTTATTAATCTATTTTTTGTTAATCATCCTGGATCACTAAATTGAATGTTTGTCTTTGAGTTCAACCAGTTCTGAACTAGATCAACCAATTTTGAAATTTTTATAATTCAAAGCTAGTCAGCCAGTCCAGAACTAATCAACTAATTTTTGACCATTAAATTACTTAAAACAATTTAATTGTTTAATTATTATCAATATACTATGTCTGCAACAACAGAAGTATAATTAGTACTTAAGCAACACACCCTTAAAAAATCTCCTTTTTAAATCTTAAATTCTTAAATCTCCTTTAAAATTTTAATTTTTAATCAAAATTATATATTTGTATTCAAGACTTTAAAAAATTGTCTTAGTCAAAGCAGTGTCAACCAGTTCAAAATTTCTTGGCTAAAATTTGAACTTTTTTATAAATCATAAAAATTAATTAAATTCTAAATAATAAATAAAACAACTTATGTGTGTTAAAATTGTATGAATATGTATATTTTGCTATTAAAATTAATTTAATAAAAATATTTAACACTACTTCTAGTCTACCCATTTACATCAGATTAATTAAAATAATAAAACGATTTTATAATTACAAAACTGAACAATGCAATGCATATGAAATCAGTAAGAATAAAAAAACTATGTGTAATTACTCTATGATGTGGCATAGGAATTATTCATAGAAAATTATTTCATAGAAAAATATCAATTCTTAAGTTTTTTAAAACTGTCAAAAGGTTAATGAATACTTCAGTTTTGAACCTTTTTAACTGCTGTTACCTTCTCATTAAGTAATGTGCACTTAAGAGAAGGTGTTACCAATGCCAAGGAGATCAGACTATAATTTGTAGTAATTAATTAAGATACATTAAATTATTGGTACAACTCAAAAAAAACATTTGGTACATATTCTTATGTATGATTTAATTGTACTTTTAAGTCATTTATACTTTGACTCTATACAAATTAATTTGTTGTACTGTCTATACTTCTTTCTATAGTATAAGTGTCTTAGAGGAAAGAGTAAAGATGATATACTTCCTTTGTTTTGTTCAATTTATAAGTGTTGGACACCATTACTTATTTCAATATGTCATACATACATATATGTATAAATATATAGATACATATGTATAATTTATGTTTACTAGTTTTTTGTCTAGAATTTTCACATTGCATTACTTAATAGTGAACCAATATTGCCAAATATGTATCATTTCTTTTGACAATGATTAGTTAAATAAAATACTTGATATACTATAAACTAAGGAATACAATGCACTACTATCTGTGTCACAGTAATACTTCAACTAAATTACTTCTTATTATATTATGTAAATGTTAACAATGTTATAATAATCGAATAATGTTAAATAGTTTTGTTCTCCTTGCTCGGCTAGAGATACTTGAGAAGATGTACTCAACTATTAACATTTAATAAGATTAAAACAGTTATGTCTCATAATTTTCCACAATGAATCTTTTAGTTAGTATCACAGTTAGTAGCAATTTGTTCTAGTAGTTGGTTGATATTGTGGAAAATAATTCAATATTTAAGCATCAAAATGTTGTTTTATTTTTTTCAGAATCCTGAAAAGAAAATGCTTGATGATTTAGAGCATCTATTAAAGAAAGGTTACAAGGATGCTGGCATCGCTCAACTTCCTGGTAAATACAACATTTAAATCTTTCTACAATACATTAAAATACTGTTATACTGTATGTTAATTCTAGAAATTAAAGAAATGATACATCTTGATTAAAACTAAATCATACAAGTTGATTTGATTACATTCTGTATATTATATTACCAAAATATTACCAAGTGCACATATTTTTGTTCGGTGCATTTTGTCACTTAGCTTCCATTTAGAAAATTCAATAATCGTTATTTGCAAGTGACAATTACTTTTTTGTGTGTTTGTACACAGAAAATTACTTCAATATCGAGGACATTCTCAACCTGCCAATTTTCAAGATGTTTAGCTGGACGGATATGCGAACTGCTGTCCACTCTGATGGACAACTTCGATTCAGTGTTCGTGGCAACAAAATCCGACTGAAGCCACCAGAACTTAATGTGCGTGTCTTATTTTTGTCTTGGTCAGTATTTCAATGATAGCGGGAGCCGGATATACTATATGCTTCATCTAAGAATATCATTCGTATCTACGGCTTGAAATTTAGTCATCATCTAGTACAGTCATAGAGCTTCCATCAAGATTTGTATTTTATTTTCAACTTTTTTTGTGGCGTTTATGGCGTGTTAGAAAAAAGAGACACACTAAGTTCACTAATATTGTTTTTGTGAGTAGAATAAAACAAGTAGTCTACTATTTCTAACTTCCCACTGACTCACTAACTAAGCAATACTCGACTTTGATTAGTTGATAAAGGGTGAAAGCTATGCATGACTAATAATATGTATAGAAGAAGTAGTTGATCTTACTACTAATATACTTTATTTGTTAATTTTAGTCCCATAGAATACTACTGATTTTGTGCGTAAATATATATTTTACGTAAGTTCAAGATTAAGTCTGTTAAAATTCAAGTATAATATATAAAGACTTATAATTGAACTGTTAACTTAGTATTGAAAGATACTAGGTTTTAGCAGTAAGATTACTTCAGTATCAATATGACAATTTTAGATAAAATTATTTGACTTGTTCAAAGTACATATTTTCTTAATATCTGTTCTTATATTGTGTAACTCAGTTATCTTGACGCATTCTGCTTTCAAGCTACTCGTAAATATATTGTAAATATATTGTACATATATTAATGTTTTGTTTTTTTGTCACTTAACATAACTTAATTTCATCTTAAATCTAAAATGGTAATCTTTCCTGTCAGTTGGGTTGTTTAGTTTAATTCTACTTTTATAACATTTTTTGTAAAATATGTCTCTTTGATTCCCATTGTATTTTACGCATGTTCCAATTACAGAAAGATCGGGCTGTAATTATCTCAAAAAAATTGGCATGGATTCTCCGCCATGGAGCTGAAAAGGAGGGTTTTACATTCGAAGATGGTGAGATAATTTATTGTAGTATTAATCACTAAATGGGATAATCTTTAAAGCTAACTAATAAAGTTATATCTATAATTGGCGTTGTATATAATACAACAAAACATGTCTTACTGTTAGATGTGTATTTTTTATTATTTTGAGATGGAGGTTCAATTCCTACCAAATTGATCAATATACTTTTGAATAGCCATTTAACTATAGTATTAAACGTGCAACTGTTGTCATTAAATTTATAAAATGTTTGTTTTATCTACCATTTAATTAGTTATTATTTATTAATTTAATTAAGATTAGGAATTAGAAATATGTTTGGCGATTTTAACTATTGTTCTAATTTACAAATTTCGTTTTTTAATTAAATTTCTTAAGTTTTAAATATAATGTGATTCATTTTCATAATAGGTATCCTGTTCTTGATATTTTATTAATAATTTTATCGAAACTTCTTAATATTAAATCATTGAAAACTGTTTAGTTGATATGATTGCTTTCGTAGTCATAACATATATGTAGCTAATAGTTTATTTATTTAAATCTAACTAATTATAACTTAATGACCTAATAATAACTAAAAGCAAAATGTTTAAAATTGCGTGACCTACGTGTGAAATATTTAAGAGGAGCAAAAATCTCTCGAATAACTATGTAGATTTAAAGTGATTTTAAAGTTATCATGTGACATGATGTCCACTACTAAAAGTTTTTATTTTAATGTTAATTTAATCTTATAGAAATTAAATTTCTTCCTTCAATTAATAATTACTCTACGAATTTTTCTTTTGTGTTAAACCAATTTTGATAATTCCATATTTAATCTAGCTAGTAGCTTTCGAAACAATTTTATTTGAATTCTATATACTTTTTATAATTTTGTATATTAGTTTTTTACCTCTACCTTTGTGTGATTACTTGTTGACAATAACATTTTAAATAAAGTTGTCAATTTGGCTAGATGATAAATCTAAATGTTTAAATTGAATATTCTCTGATTTTGGATTGTTTTTTCTGAAATACTATGTATAATATTTCCATAATGAGTATTGATAAAAATAAAAATTCAAAAATTAGCACTAAATTAAAAATACATAATGAGTATTGAGAAAAATAAAAATTCAAAAATTAGCACTAAATTTAAAATAATTCAATAGTTTTGTAATAAAACATACTTTATAACAAATTTTATATTCATAGTAAAAATCTTCGGAAAAATGTCATACTTTGTTAATAAATAACTCTTGTTACTATTTAATATTCATAGAATGATCTCACTTCTTATGTTATGAGGACAAACAGACTCACAATATTGCATTCGTTGTTTAGGTGGGTTCATTTACATGGATGACATGCTGAAACTGGATCAGTTCAAAGAGATCAGTGTGTCGGAGATTTACGAGATTGTTGACTCCAATGAAAAGAAACGCTTTGAAATCCGCGAACACCCTAAATCTAAACGTCTTCAAATCCGGGCAGTTCAGGGTCATAGTGTCAAGGTGAGTGTCACAGTGTCTCTTTGAGTCTATCCACAACATCGGGCTATTGGGAACCTAGAGCAAACCGCTATTATTTTCGTTTCTACTATTATGATCATGAATCTTGTAAAATAGGTATAATTAATAGTAGGTTTTTACGTAAAAATAAAAAACTTGAAACAAATTTTTCTTCCCAAAATATCCCAATAAAATGCTGTTTTAGGTTGAAATATTGACATTATTATAACATTATTTATTTTTGTGTTCATCGGAAAAATATGTTACATACGTGTCGAACAAATGCCAAATACGAACAAATAAATATACTATAATAATTTTATTTCGATTAGGATGTTAAAATATAATAAGTAAATGACATTAACCCAGAAATAGTTATGCTGACTTACAGAAATGTACAACAACGTATATTTTTCCGGAGTCCACATTCTAATCTGTTTTAATATTAATATTTTGCTTGTTAAAAAATGGGGACATTTTTATATGTGTATACTATTGTTATGTGTATTTCGTAGTGGAGAATTCATTGTAAGCATATAAATGTAATTTTACTATAGTTGTCAATAGTTACTCGGTAATACATAATATTTGGAAATGCTCTTTCTCCCGATTTTTTATTCTGCTACTTTATTGTTGTCATAGAAATCTCTTGAGATGAGATTACTCAGTTTTAGTAGTTTTCGTGTAATATACCTTTGTATTCTAGTGTACATATTTATAACATTGACAGAAATATTTTTTAATTGACAAAAATGGGCTACTGGAAAAATATTCAACGTTAAAGTGTGTTCATTTTAACAAACTTAATAAATCCAAGACTTGAACGTAATTTTCAATAAATTGAGGCTTAATAAATCTCAATGTTTCTATTAATCATTTCAAAATAAAGAAAACAAAAATTATTTTTTCGAAATTTCTTTTCATATTTTTAATTTTTGAAATTTCTCCCTGCATTTTTTCAGTTATGTTATAGGCAATAATATAGGTAAATGCGATTTTCAGCCGGAGCCAAAGTTACAGAAAACTCCTGGACATAACATACGCCCTAGCCAAATATATTATATGTATACCTAGTTCTACATTCATACCAATTTTTAACTTCATCGATCAATAACTGCAGCCTATAGGGGTCAAAATGAACAAAAATACAGTTTGTTTTTCGCCGGAGCCAAATATGTATATTATTTTAATGTATTTTTTGTATACATTCTAAATCGTAGATAAATAAGACATTTTTCACGTTCAGCTATTGCATATCCGTCTAAGGGTGTAATTGTATCATTGTTTGAGACGAATTAATTAATATTTCATGTTATATGGGTAAATTCAGTTCAAATCTTATTTAAGATAAAACTGTGAAGGTATACTTCTTCTTTGTATTATTCATAGATATTAGTTTCTCTGCATTGTCTGTATTGATTATTCTCTATGGTTCAACTATAATCCATCGTCTTTTTGATCGCCACTATGTTTATATTTCTAGGAATGTATACCTACCTGATTATAATTATGTAATGTCTATCTAGAATTTAGTTGTAATTAGCTATAAATGTACCTATATTAGTATATTATGTTGTCTTTCCTGTTTATACGTAAAAATACGTAGGTATAAGCTTGATTATTCACGCACGTATTGCACTACCGTGCTAATAATAGAATAACACGCATGCAGTCGATAAAGCTGTGTTATGTGACCTTGTTGGTTACCGAGGAGATTGCATACGTAAGCATATATAACACAAGTATTTCAACTTCAGAATTCAATATAGGTAACATTAATTCCGTTATTTAGCGCAGGACGGTACACACTATAAATACTCCAGTTTATATGTAGGCAATACTAGAACATCATATTATACTTTAACCATTTATTATTATTATTATTATTATGCGCTAAGATAGCAGTATTGTAGTATTACTGTTTATTAGTTCTTTTCTGTTTGTCTTATATCTTTAAGCATACACCATTGTTATATTCATGATGCTAAAAATGCAAATCACGTGCCCATTTAGTCAATGTACTGCGATATGTTTTACTCCCTACTATAATAGCCATATTTATAGCTCTATCGTCTATAATGATTAGCACAGACGATGCTGTGCCTATTTCTTAAAACACAAGAAATCATTTAGTAATCGTATATCTACTTTATAGATATTCTATTCTTTAGACCACCGATTTGGTGAGAGCATGTGAAATTTTATTTTTATCAATTAAGTATAATAAGTATACACACTAAATTTTGCTTCCATTTATTGATATCTACCGCATACATTATATATACAATCAGTAATAACATTTCAACAATCCCATAAATGAAATTTTCAGAGCTTTTCATATCCAACACTACCCGCTCCGTTTTTCTAGAAATATTTAATTTGCACTCGCATAAATGAAAATAATGAATTTTAGATATAAACATTATATTTACTTTATATAGTTTGAAGCTTAGAGTAATTATACATAAAGATTCAACTTTTATCGATTCTGTTTTTATACTACAATCTCTTGATACCCCAAATAAAGTTTTAAAACTGAGAGCAGTTGAAACAGTTTATGTAGCAAAACAGATTAAGATATACAAGCAATAAATTGTATTTTACAGACAACATACATTTTATTTTAAAATTTCTTGAATATACATATATGTATATGTATGTACATATTATTTGCTCTTAAAATTAATTTAATAATAAAAATATTTTTTCTTTACCGTAAATATAAAATTTATTAAAATAATACGATTTTATATTGACTAAAATTTACAGCGTGAAATAATATATGACATCAATGAGTCAAATCTCTATGTTTAATTACTCTATGGTTTGAATTATTTTAGTACTTTCATTTTAGAGGTTGAAAATCAATCTTTTTAAGAAAAATTACGAATTAGTCTTGTTTTCCTTTAAAAATGCAAACTTTTAGGGTCAATTTCCTTCATTTTTATTATCGAATATGATATAATAATATATACACTGAACATCATAAATTTGGTAACACAGAGAAAAAATGTTAACATACAAAAATAAAAATACGAATTATAAAATTTTTATCTTTTGTTTTATGCATTGTCTTTTGACTATAAATTCTGACTTCAGTCTATTGATTTTCCTTCCTTATATTTCAATATTTAATTTGAATATTTATCATTTATGATTATCAATAGGCATGATTCTGTCCATAGAGTACTCTATAATTCTGTCCATGACTGTTTATTGATTTTCTTTCCTTATATGTATATCAATATGACTATTTTTTCTATGATGTTCAGTGTATATATAGGAGTGTCAGTGTGTAAGTGTAGCTTAATTTATTAAATTTTTTTTTTGAGACAAACTATTTTTATTCCTCCTTATTCTTCTTTTTAATGTCATCAAATTAAATAATTAAATATTATATATTAAATTTACAGAAGTTTCAAATTTCCCTATAAATGTAACATAAATAACGAATAATACGCATTTTTTATTTGTTAAGCTTTTATAGACACTTTATAAGATGCCTTCCTATTCCCTTCTTTGTTTAGCTTATAACATCCATTTTTAGCATGAGTTAGAGTTTTGCTGGAGAGTGATTATTCCCCATTTATCTTTATAGCTTATAAAGAGTCATTTTTTTTACTAATAAGTGAATCGTATTTATTGCAATGTTGGGTATATTTTAATTTCTTGGCTTTTTAAGTTTCAGTGTAGTATCTTTATTGACTTCTGAAAAACAGCTTAAAAGTATATAATTTTTGTATATTTTAAACAGAATTAATGTTTTCATGTTAGTACCCTACAGCACCTACTATGCAACTAAAATATTTAATTGACCGAGCATATATGATTTTTTATAGCTTAAGAGTTTTTTCTATATGACAAACAGACATTAACTGTTTGGCTTTATTAATTAGTTAACTGTATTGAAGCTTGTATTTTTGGTGAAGTAGGTAGGTACTGTATAGTCTCAATATATCCATATAGCGGAAATATATAGTTGAAGTTGTACATGTAATTTTCCAGACAGACTTATGATGTCTTTGAGGTATAAAATATTGACGTAACAAATTGAATCAATTCAATCAAATTGAATCAATTCAATTGACATTCTTTTCATTTATTTCTTAACATTTTCATTTCTTTTACAACTAAAAAAGTATTCCATAAAATCGGTTATAAGGATACACAACTGTGTTATGTTTATAAATTATATAGGAATGATTTCTATAATCAATTAATTGTTAAGGGTTTAAGAAATTTCATCGTTAATTGGGCAATTTTTAAAAATTATATTGCTACTTTGGGAAAGTTTAAGGGCTATAATAACGTTTACTGATTATTGTATGATCTACAAAATATTCTCATCAACAAGAATATAAAAGCCATATATAAGTTCCCCCACGTTTTCAACGATATATCGCTTTCCTCCATCAGTTCAGACGTTTGAATTGAATCGTTGACAGAAAAAAATTGACTGATTTAAAACATTTTGGAAATTGCGTTATTCGTGAAAAGTCGAACCGAAATTAATCAAATTTATTTAACATTTATAATTAAATATACATAACAAATTGCTATTTTTGTAGATATTTTATTTGGTTTATTTTCCCGATACTATAGGTATATTCACTTATAATTCGTAAATATAACCTTTTAAAATATTAAGATTTTTATTTACGCTTAATTTATGAGTTATAACCCAGTAGGTCATTTGAATGCCTCTTTTAATTTACTTTAAACTTGGTTTAATCTGCCTTTACAAATAAATAGATTGACAAATATTTTTATGTTCAACGAGCAAAAGTAATTTAGAAATTTTAGATTTCCTAATAAACAGCTATTATTTAATATTGTGTTAGGAGTACTTGTTTTATATAAAAGTATAGTTCTCTATTTTTACAGAAAATTAAGTAAATTTTTTATATTTGTCCCATGTCTCACTTTCCGGTAAATTTTAGCACAGAATGTAAGTTATCTGGAGAATTTCATTGAAAACTGATTAAACTCAACTGTACGAGGGTAGCTCAAAAAGTTTCTTGGTTTTAAATAAATAGTTTTATTAATGTAAAACTATTGTTAGTATCATGATTAGTTATACACTTAGTATTATTATAATTGAACAAGTATATAAACAATAGTAATTATGATTTTGTCCTGCACTATCTATACACTTCTGCCAGCGAGTTACCACTTCTGGAAAGCACTGGATATTTATGCAAAATCTGATAATTTTTTATCCATCCTCATAATATTTTCAGGTGGAGGGACTGGATCTGCGGTTGATCGAGGATCCACTAGAGTTTCCTACCGTGATCCACGGTACTTATTTCCGCAACCTTACCTTGATCAAAACGGGTGGACTGAAGCGGATGGGCCGACAGCACATTCACTTCGCCGTGGGAGAAGTTGGCGATGAGGGTGTCATTAGTGGAATGCGTGCCAGTGCTGAAATACTCATTGCAATCGATATGGGCCGCGCTATGAAAGGTAAGGAGAATGGGTGAAGACATTTCTGTATACTAACCAGACCAATATGAGAATAAAAATTACTTATTGTATAATTTATTAATAGGAAAATCTTACATTTGAACTTTTACAGGCTTCTTGTAACAACTTTTATGTGAATGCTGTAGTAACTTTAGGAATCCTGCAAAAAAATTAGAATCTTGTATATATTTTTGTGATTCCCTCAGAAATTCTGTAGATCTTCAGGAACTCTTTGAATTCTGCATAAATTCTTATAACCCTGCAAGAATTCTAGAAATCGTATAGATATCTGTCGGAATATTATACAAATTATGGGAAAGCTGCAATACTAGGTACTGGAAAATTTGATTAACTGTGACTAATTGTGATTCTTGCTAAAAAACTAAATGTATTCGAAAAAAATGAAATTTTCGTTGAATTTATTGGAATCTCGAATGATTTATGAAAAACTCATTTTGATAAGTTTAAGATTGTTGCAAGAACTTTGGGAATCTTACAGGATTGCTTATAATATTATAGGAGCTTTATTGACATATAGTTCTCATCTTAAAATATGAGAATCTCGCAAGAACTTGATGAATATTGCATAAACTTTGAATAAGTAAATAAATACAATTACTTGAGATATTGTAGATGTTCTTTAGTGAACCTGCTGAAATGTTTTCGAACTCGAATAGAATTTTTATAACTGTATATCATTTACCAGAATTCAACATTATAATATAAGTGTTAAGGGCAATCATGCTTTGCTAGGGTCTATAAATTTTACTAATTTGTCTTTAATAATCGATAATTTGCTCAAGCCTGTATCGCAAATCACTTTTTTAAGTCAGGAGTATGTACCACTTTCAAACTGATTACGCTGAAACATTGAGCTTAATTCTCGAGTGGTTAGTTCAAACCTACGGCGATAGGCTAAAACAAATTGTAGACCTGGCAAAGCATGACCGCACTTAACTTTTAAATTATAATTGTAACTGAGTAAGCTATACCAGTATACATATATATCACGCTATACACTTATGTTACATCATTGTTATATTTATAACGTTTATATAAAGACACATTCATGATTATTCCAATTATGTTAGTAGCATGAGTAGATTAAAAATAATGTCATTGAGGAAAGTATAAAGTAAAAACCAGTTGAACATTTTTTGAAGTAATTAAAATAAATTTATTGGAAAAATTGACCGAGCTTTCGATGTAGCTTCACATCATAAGCATGGTCGGAAAATATAAAAAGCAGCAATAAAAGTCTTATATACAGAGAGAAGAGCGTCAAAGTCACATAATAAAACTAATAAATAAATAAGGAGTGAGTGAAAATCATAAAATAGACCTAATAAGACATTTGGCTATACTGCCATTGACATTAAAAAATCCATCATTAAGATTGAGAGAGTTGTCTTTATGAAAATTAATAAAAGCGGCTTCAAGAACATGCCTCACTTTTTGATTACTACAATTATATAAGATGGAAGAAGAATTAAAATCAATAACATGATTAGAATTGGAAGAATGGACAGCAAGAGCGTTGTTAGAATTACAATTAACAATAGCAGATTTGTGTGCGGGTGGATAAGTCACGACCACTCTCACCAATGTAAAATTTATCATTTATATACATATATACATATTATATACATATATACCTAAATATATTTACTACTATCATATTTATGTTAGTAGCATAAAAATATTTTTATTGTTTGTTATATTTATACCGCAATAAAATCAAAAGCGGGAATTTATTGAGAAATATTTGGTATATTTTGTAGCAGCGTACATTTGAAATCTAACCTGTTATTATAATTCTAAACATGACTGAATTTTATTGATTATGTAAAAAATCATACAATAAACTGACATAACAATTTTCATTTCAGCGGGATTAAAGTTTTACATTTCCACAAATGGTGTAATTCTTTGTGAAGGAGATGAAACTGGCTGCATTGAAACTAAATATTTTAAAGAAGTTCTGCAAAGGAGGCCTAGTAAGCGTTGTTTTGCCTTGTCCTCTAGTTGAAGTCTCGATAATACATTTAATAAGTATTATATATTATACTTCTAGATAACGTAGAAATCGTTTTATTAATATTGTATTCATTGAACGTATTAAGCAATTAAGTACATACTACTTTCATTCACGAGTGTATAAATGCTTTAGAATGTACATTTTCGCATTCATATTAATTAATATTTTACAACACTCCAAATAAGATTGCATTTTTGCTCTCTTATTTGCAAATTATGTTACTGGCTATTTTTAGTTAATTATTGTTGTATACTACTTTTTTCAATTTAATTAGTATCGTTATTATTTTATAATTTGTATGGGTATATATTTGAATTTTCGTAAACTGTTTGATTTTTGGATGAACTAATTATCATAGAAATACAAATTGCCTGATTAGTCTAGTCATTCTGGCAAAATAATATGGACAAATTGCTAACAAAGGTTTGATGATTGATAATTGTATATATAGGTCTCAACCAACACCTCTGAAAAGTCCCAAGCCGGGGAATTTTAGGAATTTTTAAGTCATTTTTTCTGATTTTCCATATTACTGGATATGAAAGATTTTATTCATTTTGTCTAATTATTATATCTAAATTAATTATTTTTTAGAAAATTTATGTTTTATTCCTACCTTTAGATAACATATTGTATATCAATTTGTTGCTCTAAGTGTTTCCTATGGTTTAAAATAGAAATTTGCTTCATATATTCTATAATTCAAATTCTCTATACTTTAGAATATTGATAATAAGAGTATTTTGGGGATTTAAGGCTAAAAGTGGTTTAATTATCAATATTGAAAATAATATATAATTTGAATTATAGAATAGTTGAGGCTAATTTCTATTTTAAATGATAGGAAACACTTTGAGATATAAAACAAATTTCCTAAAAAATAAATTTTTTAAAGATAATTAGACAAATTTATGAAGAAAATCTTTCATATCCAAATATGGAAAATCAGAAAAATGATTTAAAAAATTCCTAAAGTTCCCCGGTTTGGAACTTTTCAGGGGTGTTAGTCGGGACCTATATCTACAATAAATTATCAATCATCAAACCTTTGTTAGCAATTTGTCCAGATTTTCGTGCATTTTTAGCCAGAATGACTGGACTAGATATGCTTACAGCTCTTCGGTTATCGCCTCAATTATAAATTTTTCTCAATTTTTACATCCATTCTAAAGTCATATTTAGTGTTAAACTTCTTAATATTATTTTTTTTAGGAATTTCAATCTGGAATCCACCTACATCTTAACCAGTTAACTGCACTTGGCATATTGTCGTCCAATTGTTCAATATCAAAATGTCCTATGCATTCTATTCAGATTCTTGGAAACTACATCATAAAGCCTTAACAATAATAACACTACTGAAACTAAAATATACTGTTGTATATTATGTAGAATGTTACGTATCATAATAAAAACACATTATATACATATCGAGAACAAACTGTTAGTACCGTAGCAATTGATTCGCTTACACTGTCGCATAAACCATATTATTATGCAAGTATTCTACATAACACCCCTACCTATTATTCTGCATAATTTAAAAAGTCATATAATTTTTGTATAGCAGAATATATCAATATGTTATCTATTTACTTACTTTACTCGTCTTCTTTGTCTTTAGGACTACATGCGTTGCAGATTTAAAAATATTATATATTTCATTCTTTTTCTCTAACTCCCATTTACCTTGTTGCATACAATCACATATCTGTTGAGATAGTGTTTAATATTTACATATTATATTAATACTCATTAAGATAATTTTAATTCTGTTTAACCGTATAAAATGGTACCGTGCCTATAAATATGGTAGATGTCTCAGCTTTAGCAGGATAAAATGTGATAGTTTGAATAATCATTTGTACATATCGCCTGTTTGTTATGCAATCTTTGCTTATGGTTCCGTTGATTATTTGCGACATCAATTTTATGTTAAAGTATGTATATATATAACATATATTGGATGACTCTGTGATTAACAGGACATTTGATTATCCATTAGGATAAAAATCTACCTGGTCTGCATATATATGTTATCAATAAGAATATCTTTTGTTATTCAATGCTTCTTTATAATAATTAATTGATTTTAAACTGATAATACGAGTAAGTAAGAATGAGTTATTACTGATTGTATAGATTTTCGGCCTAATTGACTTTTATCTTATTAAAAGATTAACATCCTGTAAAAAATTTCATTTAGTCTTCTCGTGCTAGAATAATTTAGTCGGAAAGAATATGTCGTGTTCTTTTATATGTAGTTTAACACATTTATCGTTGAATAATTATAAATAAGAATTTCAAGTTTTTTTATCTGATATTAAATTTTGGAATTATTTTAATCCACTTATAATGGTGATTATATTAGTAATCCCATGCATTTTGATTCTTGGAACAATAAAATCGCAATGCAGATAACAGTCAAATGCATACTGCGCCAGTAACATATCCACTCACTAACTGATATTCTTTGGATCATTTTTACTGTGATTAGAACTTTTTACGGTTGTACCTAAATTGCTTTGCCTCTTGTCTTTGTATATAAAGATGTTGTCATTGTTAATTTTTTTCTTATCATGATATATTTTCTTGAACTTCCATAATTATATTTGTTTACTTCTGTGGTAGAAAAACTCTATGTTATCGATATATTATTAGTATTTCTTCCTAATGGCCACACATATCCATACTCTTATTATTCTCGAAGAAATATTACAAACCATCTACACTCAATTTTTATTATAATTACATAATAGTGTTTGTATAGTGTATATTAATTGTAATTCTTTTCTTACCACTTGTGCGTAAAATCTTATATTCGTTTCTTCTATGATTTCTGGTCTGTCTTTTAATTTACATTTAATTATAAACATACATATTATGTACATCCTATACTATAACTTCATATTATTTTGTTTTAAATAGCTATGTAAGTATATTATTCCAACTGTGTATTATACATATTACTATTTACATAATTTAAGACATAATATACATGATGTAATATGCAGTTAATTACATATATTTTTGTTTTTTATACTGAAACATACGTTTAAATCTATTATAATTCACTCTTATAAGAATTAATTCTTCATAAAGAGAATATTAAACAACTCTTAAAAAAGTATTGCTCAATTCATCAGCAAATATGATATTTGATTAAAATTTAATGACATATTTGTCCGAATTTATCACAGTAAAGAGATATATTGCGAAGCAAACAATTTCTTCATAAAATATAATATTAATTATGTTCAATTATTGTTATTATAATCGTACCAGTGAGTTAGATAATTTGTCGTTTTTATTAAACAGATAAATTCTATTAAATCATAATTGATTAATTATTGGTCCTCTTTTATATATAGTTGCATTAGAAATGTTAATAAATGGTATAGCCTGTTCATAGTCTACATTTTTTGAGAATAAAGTAAATGACGTAATAATTTAATTAATTATTCCGCATTTGCTAGCAAAAATTCAGAAAGACAAATTCAAAAGAATATATATTAATATATCAAATTTTAGTTAAAAAATGGAAATATCTTCTACTGGAATGATGTTTTGAAACATATAAATAGTATAATACATAAGTTATATAATGTTAGAATATTCAATAATAAATTATTATGTTAGGATTAAGAACACAAATTAATTGATAAAACTAAACAGAATAACATCACACAGAAATCAAGTAGGCATAGACGGTTTTCAGTGTCAAGGTTCTCAATCTTCTATTTCTGGACGGCAAGCCGGTGTCACGAAACAGTGACTCTCCAGATAATTTGTACTGGGGAATCAGATTTGTATCGCGTGCCTAAATAAAGTGACTCCCCTAACTTGTTTATAAAGAGAAGTCACTTTATTTGGGCATGCGGTACAAATTGTTTGAGGAGTCACTTTATATTGCATCACCGGCCATCCGCTTTCCGCTGAAGATCTTCTCCAGAAACTTGAAAATGTTTGGGGTGTACAATCTCGAACATGCTTAATAAAAACGCCTATATTCATTATCTCCGGTTTAGATTATATTATATTTTTCTTAATTTAACTATGCTGCCACACATCTTTAAAATAAAGTAAATTAATATAAAAGTAACAAAAGATAAATGAGTTATAGTATGAAACTAAGTATATAATCAGATGTATAGACGAAAGGATGGAAGATTCAGAATGAAAATTACAAGTATCAAAATTGTTATAATAACCAAGGCTTTATAGACACAGCTATTTAAAACATCTTAAAAACGAAATATAAAGCTGTGTGGTCGTTTTTTAATTAAAAACTAACCGTGGTCAAAGTAATCTTTATTCCTGGATTTTTCTGCAAATCTAAGAATTTTGAATTTAATATCTGAAGAAAATATATTCGAAATGGATGAAAAGATGTCTGCAGGAGTTAAAACTGAAAACATTATAAAAAATAACATTTAGAAAATTAAATATTAGTAATATTAATATTGAGATTAATTTTATTTATATGAGAAAAGTATACTGAAGTTTCATATATCCATATTTTTAAAGTATCGTCTATATATATAATTCTTCTCAAAATATATGTGTTTTAATGAAAAAGAAGATAGAGCATTTAGCTTCCAATAAGAGAAAATAGTTGCAAAAGATGTACTCATTGCGACTCCTTAATTTGTAGAATATATCTAGTGTCGGACTTAAAATAATTAAAACATAAATTTAATTCACGAAGAATAACAAATATATGGCGGACGAGAAGAATCGGGGAAGGTTTAAATATTTTATTTGAGCATGATATATTTTTAGAAATAGAAATATTCGTATAATGATTAAATATCTAAATAAAATAGTATTATATTAGACAGGAATTTATTTCTTAAAAGAATATCGAAAAATTAGCAGAATTCTTCATAAAACTAAATGTGTATTTTTATTAAAGTGTGAAGATAAGAGTTTATCAATTTTGCCTACGATTTGCTATTACAATCATAAACAATAGGATCACTGGGAGGGATTTCATTAGGTATATAGGTTATTCAAAAATCGATACAGGGTGGCCCATAAAAAAGGTACCAAAATGTTTTTTATATTTATGACTGTACTGTAGGCTGTTTATCGATGTTATTATAGATGAACATAAGCATAGACGGGTTCAGTTTTGAAGATGGCTGTTAACTAACTTAGGCCATAACCCCATAAATGATAGAAGACACAGACTCACACAGTTAATCAACACTGATTTTAGTAAGAAGTTCAGAATAAACATTTTATCAAATTCCAAGAATGATGTGATATGGTCCAGATCTCGAGATGAAGCAGATACTGCAGGTGGTATGGTCCGCCTTGAGAAGTTTTCAGCAGGCTATATGCTTTGGGGTGGAGTTTCGTACAAGGGTTTAATACCCAGTAATGAGCCCG